>SRLM01000088.1:307359-511943 GCA_015708895.1 Populus ilicifolia | reverse complement strand
TATATATATATATATATATAGAGAGAGAGAGAGAGAGAGAGAGAGAGCGCATATGTTTGATCCAATGAAATATAAATTTTCCTTGAGAGTTTTCTCTTTGTATGGATTGAAATCAAATATATGCAAAATACAAACAATGAAAAATAAATTTAAGGGAAAACAACAGCAAAGGAAGTATTTTCAAACAATCGTGTGAAAGGCCTTTTCAATTCAAGCTTTCTGCTGCGTTTACAAGAAGAAAACATTGACGAACCTGTTCAATATTCCTGTAAAATCGAAGTGTATTGACCGCAGAAAAACTAAACATTCTCCGCACTTTCAATCTGCTAATCAACCAAGCTTGAATACAAGTCCTCTGACTTGGGATGCCGAACAATGATTTCATGCAGATGTATCATTTTTTTCCCTGTTCTCTTTTATTTGAGAAGAAGGTGTGATGGTCGAGTTGAAGAAGATCTTCGGGAAATATTCAAAGTAATACGTAAACATACAAAGGGCCGCAGAGAGAAACTGGAAACGAAAATATATACCGTGCGCCCATATCTTATTCATCCTCTTACATTTAAAAGTCACCGTTCATAGCTAATATTTCTCTTTGGATCTTTGAAATTTTTATTGTTTTATACTTTGATTGTTGAACTTAATTTTTAAAAAACCTCATCGTTTCAGTTTCCAAGATATGTTGGCACCTGTTCTTATTTATTTTCTAAGAAATACTTTTTATTGAAGTTTTAAAAATGTTTTAGAATTATTTTAGGTGAAAACAAGATTAAAAATAGAATACTAGAATTCAAAAACTTAAAAATTATAATATTTTAATTATTTGTGGAAAATGTGTTAAAAGATGACATGTTATATGACATGACATCCTTTAATTATTATTTTTTTAACAAAAATCTAACATAAACAATTCCTTTATAAAAAATCAAAAAAAAAAACTATCCGTGTGGGCTTGACGTCTTGGATTGTTTGTATAATTTTATAGTACTTTAAAAAGATTAATGTAATTCATCTTTAAATTTATTTCCTGATAAATTATATTTCTATACTAAATTTATAAGAATGGAAATAACATGTGATTAGCAACCAGAATTAACATTGAAGATAAATAATAAAAAAATGTATAAAATAGCAAGGACAATCGAGTTAAAACTTTTGCATCTGCATATATATTTGGCTTCTTTCAAGTTGAATTTCCCACACGAATCTTTATTAGCTTTGACAACACTTTTCTAACTCGTCAATTTATATATTCTTCAATTAATTTTATTAAACGTAAATATCATCTTTTCTTTTTCTTAATTAATAGATTTTATGATATAAGAAAATCTAGTTATATAGTTAAAAATTAACTTAAAATTATACTTGCAGCGGAATGCAAGTGCACCAGCTAATATTATAAACTCAAAGAATTGGAGCATTTCTAATGTGTTTTCCCGTGTTCCTTGTGAGTCAAATGCAATGTGGACTGCACTACGCATCCATTGTGTGTTTTAGCATGTTAAAATATAGTTTGATCCCTAAATTGTTTTTTCCTTATTGGTTTTTACATTTCAATTCTAAATTAGTTTTTTCAAGTTCTCTCCCTTCTATGATAAAAAAAAGGAAGAGAGAGGAGGTTGATAAAAATAAAATAAAAATAGCAGGTCACATTCTGATCATAAAAATATCAATCTAGTTGATGAGTATATCTCGGAGAGAGGAGCTACATGATGGTTGCTTTCTCATTTAAAGATTCCCGAAATATGTAGATTGTAAATCAAAACGCTTGTTTAGAATCATTTTTTACAGGGTTCTAAACTTATTGAAGGGTGTTTTGAAATTAAAAATTGATGTAGACAAGTTTGTCGAATTTGATAGTTTTGAACTGGGAATTATGGATTTGTCACCACCTGCAGTGAAACATGCATAAAGCTTAGTAAATTCATCTATGGACCAGCAGCAGAATAGAGTTAAACCTAAGAAGAAGCTTGTTCATGCAACCTGCTAAGAATAACCCATAATTTCTTATTTGATAGTTGAATCAAACTCAAAATTTATCAAATTAGAAGACCTTGATAGATGTTTTAGCCAAATTTTATTATTTTTCTTTTTAATTTCGGATTTTAGCTTAATTTCAGATTTTAAGTTGTCTTTCCTATTTGATTTAGAATTTTGATTTTTCTATATTATAAAGGTGGATTTTAGTCTATCAAAGAGATATGCCAAATTAAATATATATATATATATATATTGTAATAAAATACAAATTAGGCTTACGTTGAAAAAAAATTATTATATTGTTTTTTATTTATATACTTGGCATATTTATCATTTTACACTTGATTTATTTATCACTATTTCATTTTTACCTTTATTCTTCAGTAAATTTTTTTTCTCTTTTTGCTCATTTTTTTTAGAAAAAAAATATTTTTCATTCTTTACACTTAAAATATTTATCACTCTATACATCACTTCAACTTCCATTATAAAAATTAAGCGAAAGATAAATCCAATGATATATAGAAGAAACCAATAAAGGGGAAAAAAAACAGAAAAAAAAAAAAGAAGTGCTACCTGCTGAAAATAGCCAGGACAACCTCAGTTACAAGTAAGGTAGGGTTTGCAGATAGAACAAAAGGGTTTGCGTGATCAATTGGAAGAGAAGTGGATTTGGATCCAACATTTCCTGGATAGACAATGAATGAAAGGAAAAGTAGATTTCAATTCAAGCAATGTTCCTCTCAATTGCGCCACACAAACTCCTGGAAAAATGGGATCAACAAGTGATCAACTGAGAGATTTGATCAGATTGTGCTAGCCATTGATCCATGACTTGGGCGGGCAAGTGATCAATTGAATTTGCTAAACATATCCCAGCTCAATTTTTAATTTACTAGAAACCACAACAGTTTGAAATACTCGTAATCCATCCAGATCTCTCATACTTACTTCCCAATCCAATAATAAAAGATTTTTTTTTCCTGGACGGATCGGGCTGAACAGTTTAATCACACTGACAAGGTCCTGCTATCGACTGACACCATCCATTTTAGGGTAAGGGCGGGGGGGCATTTTTTTTTTTCTGGGTTAAAAAATATAATCACCTCACTTTCGCAATACAATCAGCGGTACATCCTAGATTATATTTTATATTTTATATTTTAGTCCATGTATTTTGGTGGTGAAAAATCAAGTTCTGGTGAGATTACCCTAGCAATTTTTAAACTTGAATTTTAGTATCTCCTTATCAACATACGCATGAACTTAAACATGCATGATAATTTCTACATTTCCACTTGAACCAGAAAGAGTGATCCTTCAATGAAAGAATCAAGTTTGAAGTTCCAGATTCATGTGATTCATCAAAGATTTTTTGTGTGCGATTTGAAAACATTACTAAAATCTTAGACATAACTGAAACACGAGGACTAAACATTTAGTTAAAAAAAGAAAAGCCAAAATTTAATTACAACACAAAAGACACCATGTATCATCTAACCCAAAAAAAGAAAAAGGTCAAAAAAACGGCAGGGGGTGAAGGGGCCAAAAATATAGCTTACCCTCTGTAGAATGGGAAGGGATATATGCTCAAAGAAAGCCAAGAGATAGCTAAGCATGCAAGTGATAATGGCCAATATGCAACACAATAAAGCATCACAACCACAACGAAAATAAACTTCTTGGAAGGAAATTTAAATCACACCAAAAAAGATTATGATTAAAGCAGAATCATAACATTCCATGGTGCAAGGTAATGCATAAAAGAAAAGTCAGGTGAAATACAGTATGCTCATCATTTGTATTTTGTTCTCCACAGAAAATTAGAAAACAATATCCAAAGATGGAATACAATAACAGGGAAATAGAATATGATGATGCATAATGACATGGCCAAAATGTACTGTGTACTGATAGCTAATTACTGAGTTTAAGTTACCTCTTCTCTAAAGACAACTGAATAATCCATTTGGTCAGCTTCCAACATAAGATCTCTCCGTGTTTCAAGAGAAAGAAAGGGATGGCCAGAAGGCATCAAATTACAACTAAAATGGGTCAGCAGGCAATAAAATGGATCAGATATTCTAAATCTTTGCTCAGTAAGAGGATAATGAAAAAACAAAACAAGTATATAGGCACTACTGGAGTCCTTTATTGATGTTTTTCTTTAGGCCCTTGCTTCCTTTTTTACTAGAGGTATGGGGAGAATCACCAGTAGAGGATTCAGCCAACGTTATATCAGTAGAGTACTTTTTTATCCTCAAGGAAATAAGGATACTTGATACAATCCCAAGTAAAGGAAATAGGTAAGACCAAACCTGAGATTTTTTGGAGCCAGATACTGAAGCAACAGCAGCTCCAGCAAGGCTACCAATGGATGTGTTCTGTAGGATCATTGGGAAGCAGCCAACAACTGTAGGAAGCAGAAAATCAACCATGAACCCAACTTTTGTAGCAGCTAGAGCATAGTTTATAAGATAGGAGGGCATGGGTGAGAAGCGTGCAAGAAGAACAAATTTCCATCCATCCTTTTCAACTCCTCTGGAAAGCAGATGGAAATATTTGTTACTCTGCACCCACTCCATTGCTGAACTGGAACTCCTGAAAACCAGCCTGAAAAAATTCGAAATGTCAAAATGGATCCTGAAACTAGTAAACAAAAACCAGAGAGAAAGAAAGTTCGGCAATAAATATCAAAGCGGGGAACATCTATGTTGGTAAGGCACGAAACATCTATTTTGGTAAGGCACTAAGCTCTAGCTCTCATGTCTTCACCAACTCCTCACAAGCTTTTTTTGGTCTTGACCATTTCCTTTCAGTACACATGACTGCAACTCAATCTTTTAGCTATAAAAACAAGAAAAACTTGAAAAGTTTCACTGAGTTCATTTTCCATTTCTTATATTGCATGTTCTCTTGCTGTGAACTTAAATAGTTTCACTGGGTTCATTTTTCCATTTCTTATATTACATGTTCTCTTGTTGCAAGTCACCAATCTAAACTTCTATGATGGAAATTATTCAAGACATGTTTCTTGATTGCACAACATGCACCACAAAGTATGAAGTCCCTATTAGATTTCTGCTCTTCAATCATCCTACTCAACTATACGAGGAAACGATCTTCAAAGATTTTACTTTCATCTGCTATAATGGCTTTAATATTCAGCAAAAGGTGATGATTTTAGTGCTCACTGTAGGAACAACTCCAAAAACTTAGGATTTATTTGATGGAAAAAAATTTAGTGGAATTTCCTAAAACCTATATCACAATTCAACAAGAAACTGTATGAATTACTAGGAATAACACTTCCTGATGACCTAAATAAGCCTAAACAAAACCAAGTGATGATATACTTGACTAGACTCACAACAAAAGACCTATTATCCATAAAGTAAAACAACTGAAACCCAAACATTTTTAAAAAGTACCCTAAATGTAGAAATTTATTTCTCATACTAATAAAACTAAAACATAGTTAATGTACTGGATCAGATAAAAAATTATTTTCTTGAGACACAACCTATGACAGATCTGCGTATCAAAATGTTGATCCTCTGCAATTTTAATTCCCATCCACCTACTGCTTATTCCGACCTTTTGCCATTAACAAACTTGGTTTCTCCATTGACAATTTAATATATTTCATAGTTATTTTAATTGATCACGGCATCTATAAGCAAAACACTTTCTGCTGGCCTAAATATGCCTAAAAAAACCAAGTGATGATATGCTTGACTATTCTCACGAAAAAAGACCTATTATCCATAAAGCAAAACAACTGAAACCCAAACATTGAAAAGTGCCCTGCATATAGAATTTTATTTCTCATACTAATAAAACTAAAACATAGTTATTGTACTAAACCTGACAAAAAACTATTGTAATGAGACATAGAACCTATGACACATCTGCGTATTAAAATGTTGATCCTCTGCAATTTTAATTTCCATCCACTTACTGTTTGTTCTGACTTTTCACCATTAACAAACTTTGTTTCTCTATTGACAATTAAATACATTTCAAAGTATTTATTTTAATTGATCACAGCATCAATAAGCATGGAATTAGTTCTCAGATGAGGTACCCCATCCTTGAGTGTGAGCATGACATCCCAAGCCATGCGTGTACAAGGTGCCACCAAGCATAAGCCAGTACTTGGGGTGTATTCATGCAAGTGAACTTGGACTTATTGCAGTATCTGTGAACTGTTTCATTGTCTAATTGGTACAGTTGCTTTTACATGTGCCATTTCGGGCATATTTCATACCATGTGTATATAGTTTATAGCAAGTCATAAATGTCTTTCTCTTGATCCAAGACAGGAGAAAAGGTGTGAGAGATTCTGCAGATAAAAATCCCTCCATTCACTCAAATTTTTCAACTTCTCCACTATTTGTAATTTCATTTTCATTTTCCTCCTACCCTATTTGGTAGAAGAAAATATTGGATCATATTACATCATTAGTTTACACCTTTGACAAACCTGCCACATCAATTTTATTATTCTGATAAATATTTGCCTATTTATCAACCGCACCATATCATGAATAAGCCAATAACCTCTTCTAAATTTCATAGGCAAGTCAGTCAGCACCTAAATTCAAAGACAAAGGAGCCCAGAAAAGGATAAGATAAATCAAAACTATAAGAACACGAATCCCCTATCACTCGATGACTATCCGAAAGAAAAAGCTTTAAGAAATGCGAGCCAGAGGAAACAAAAGAGCAATGAAAAGTCTAATCACATTCATGCATAGAAATAAATTTGAACGAGCATATATATTATATACTCACTATAATTCACTTTGAACTCTACCCCATCACTTCAAAACTGGTAAAAATGAACAGAAGATTCATCTAGACAGATACAATGTACCATGATAATTCTAGCAGGTAGCCTGAAAAGGTATTAAAATAGCAACAACAACAAGAAGAAGCTAGAATTTCCCCAACATTTTTGGTAAAATCAAATCACCTCAACATTAATTACCCATTAATCATGTTACAAAAGACACGCATGGTTTCATTTTAATGTTTCCAAGTAAAAAAAACACGATCACTGTATTAACAAAAGGAACCAATCGATAGAAACATAAGAAAACGCGATCTGGGAACCAATCAAATAAAAAGGAAAAACAAATGAAGACAGTTTGATGTACCTGCCGATCCAGAAGGAAAGAGAGGCACCTAAGACCTTGGCAGAGAAGACACAGAGAACAGCAGGCAAGAACCCAAACAGCAAAGAAGCACCAGCCTCGAAAAAAACAGCGCAAGGCAAGCAGAGAGCTAGAGTGATTGTGTGAATCCCAACGTAAACAGGCATTGCCCAAACCCCTAATAGATCTGACCATTCACCAAGTAGCTCAAGAGCTGCGTCTTTGTCCCATCCGAATTGTTTGCTCAGTTCTCTTGCTATAGCTACCAGCCCAATCACAGCTGCTACTTTCCACCATTTACCCATCTCTCTCTGCAGGCTTTGCTTTTCTTGAAGACACAAGGCAACTTTCTCTGTTTTATTATTAATTCTCTGTTTGTTGAATCCCTCAGGCTCAGGAGACGTGCACTACTCGTTCTGTTTTGCGATCATTTATGAATAAGGAAACAAATAGAGGCCTGCTTTCCCCATTCGTCTTTTCTGTCTATAGACCTTTGGATGATGGGCCTTTTGGGTTATTCATTCATGGGCCATAAGGTAATTTCTATTCCGAATTATTTTCCATTTTTCTTTCTCATCCCTTCTCTACATCACGCCCCCTTGCTCATGTCATTAATAAGAAAATAAATATAAAAATTTTAAATTTACTGAATTATATATCTAATATTTTTTATTTTAATTTACCTTCCACATATTGAGCATTAATATTTTAAAGCATGCAGGTAAGTATCTTGTACATGGTTGCGTGTCTTGGGATAATATTTCTGTACTAACTTGTCAAGGTGACATATCTATTTTATTTATTTTTCATAGATATATTTTTATTTATTTATTTATTTTCATAGTTTGTTTGGTGATTAATTTCTAAAATTCTAACTTTGATTAACATTCATAAAAATACATTTTCTTGGATGCACCAATTCCATAGTGAGATACGTCCTTGAGATTGTCAAAGATATTGGGTGTTAGTCTCTCTTAGTTTGTTGCTGTAGAGCCAACCTTTTTTTTGAATTTTTTTTCCTAGATTTTCAATTTTCTAAAGAGAGCATTGAGAATTTCTTCTTCTTCTTCTTTGTTTTGTCATTATAGGAGCATTTTCATCCAGAAGTGAAAGTGACAAAAGACCACATACAGAAAAAAAGAAAAAGAAAAAGAGGAATATATAAAAGAAAATCATATAAGACACGGATGAATCAATTAACCATGTATTTCGAGATATATAATGAGATGTTAGTGTTTAAAATGTTTTTTATTTGAAAATATATTAAAATAATATTTTTAAATTTATGGCATCAAAATGATTCAAAAATAAAAATTTAAAAGGCACTATCCTGCCATAATAACAAACGGTATCTAACATCGGATTAACGTTTCGAATTAAGGTGTTCTTTGTAACTTAGCAGACCTCTTGGGAAAAACAAAACACTCTTTCCGCTTCTTAAATCCCATACATTTAGCAGTATCGCATGGTGTTCATAATCTGTCATACAATATGAAAAACTCCTATAATTTATTTATTTTTTAATAGTTTCTGTCCGCCTCCCACCGCTTTTTTTCACCCTTAAAAATCAGAATAAGTACCCTTTTACTTTAATCTGAGATTCAAGTACGAGTCAAAGAACATAGAATCTATGTATTCAGAATTTCCGAAGGTTTCCCATTCAATCTCTTCATCTGAGAAGAAGTCGATTCCGGCATTTGTGCTGATCAGCACGTTAGTCATGTACACTTTGGGCAAACACACGTGCACTGCTGTGGTAAGAGATTGGGTAGACCTTATCCCCCACGTCTGGATTGTATTCAAGTAGAGATCCTATCAATCTGCTCTCCCCTTCTCCCCTTCAGATGCGGTGAATGATACAGTCACCTAATCCTTCTCGAATCCGCGACGACATCTTTGACACGTTCTTCCTTGTTCACATGCCAGGCAGGACCACCCCACCTCTTCGTTTCAACCTTTAAAGGCTGACAAAGCAATGCTCGGGAAGAATGGTGTCCTGTGCTCTTCAATCGAACTGATTAACCTATTTAACTTTTTTTTTAATTAATACAGTATATGTTTTATGTATGTTAATTAATTTTGTAAATTTTAAAATTAATAGCTATATAACATCACAAAACTCAAAATTATAATTATTAAAAAGCAAATTTCAATGGAGGATATCGAAACCAGTTTATATATATCTTTATTAATTTAATAAATTTTAAAATTAATAATTATATAACTCTTAAATAATTTTAAAATTTATAAAATTTAAATAAAAAATCTTTAAAAACACAAATTTAAAACCTAATTAATTGAATTATATCCAAAAATTTAGTTAAATTAGTACTTATCTAATATCTTTCTCGCCTAGAGAGAGAGAGATGGTGTTTCTTTGTGATTAAATGACTAGTCCCTATGAAAGGCAAATATGGTGAAGAAGTTTGACTCCAGTTCTCTTGCACCCATATACTTGAACTGAAAATTCATCCGTGAAATTCAAGTCTGTAAAAGTGCCTGAGGTGGTCCTGGATATTGTATTTTTCTTCGAGGCATCATCTTTCATGCCGATCTAGCTTTAAATTTATATCTAGATGATGGTCAAGTAGTAAAAACTTAGGATTAAGGGGTTTTTTCTCTGTAGTTTCAGGTTCGAATCTTTAATTGCTCATATGATGATCACTGGAGACTTATATGGTAGTTAGCTTCAGGGTTCGCGGGATTAATCGTGGTGCGTGCAAGCTGGTACGGACATCCATGTTAATCTAAAAAAAAGGTATAGCCTATTAAATCTAAATTACCAAAAAGCGTCACGAGCCAGGACACTATGCAATAATAAAGATAAAGATGAAAGGAGGGAATTTTAGTTAATTTTTTGATCGAGAATGTATTAAAATAATATATATTTTTAAAAATTATTCAAAAACATTTTAAAACTAAAAAAATAAAAGAAAAACTTTAAAAACACAACGCAATGTAAAACTAGGCTTGAAACACCCTCCTCAGCTCCCTCAGCCACACTACTCAACCCAGTCAACATCTGAGATTGTTTTCCCATGTATGAGCACAACATCATTACTAATTTGCCACATCATCATTTCATATGCATATCACAATTAACACCTTGTCATTTACGTCATTGCTGATTTGCCACATCATCACTTAATATGTATATCGTAACGACAACCTCTTCATTTAAATGACACCTCATCTATGTTTCTATTTTTTACATACCACATCTTCTAATTTCACTGAATTATTATGATTTTGAGAGTCCACGTCATGGATTGTAAGAATTCTCAAAGTACATGTACTTGTTTTTTAAAGTTGGAGTCCCGTTATTCACGCTAGATATTGAATTATTTTTAAAGGATGGTATTGATGCATCAAAACTAAGTCCTTGATTAGCTCTTAAATTGGATAATCACATTCAAATTGATATATATATATATAGCTCTCTAAAATCAGAATCTTAGATGATAATTTAACAAATAAGAGCATTGGTCAACCAGGCTAAAGCTCCAAATAAAATAGTAGATGATATTTCATCAATCGGTGGAGTTTAATTTTACATAAAAATAAAATAAAATATATTAATATTTTTGTATTTTTATTATAAAATAATATCTTAAAATTTAAGATATAAAAATAAAAAATTTTGAATTTTTTTAATAAAAAACTCATACTTATAATAAAAACATAAATCCTTTTAAAAATAGTTCCAATGAAAGAACTTAAATATTCTCTTATTATAAAATTAATATATTTATATAAAAATATATATTAAATAACTTAAGACAATGAATAAAAATTTTAAATTTTAGAAATAAAGATGTAGGTTTGTATTTTAGTTTTAAATTAGTTAATATTCTGAAATTTATATATTTTTATCTTTAAAAATAATATAAAAATTATTTTTTATGTGATGGTTGATGGAGTATTTATTTATTCTGATTGTTTATCATATCTTTAATATTTTTATTATAAAAAAATTGTTGATAATAAAACATATAGCTTTATAAAAAATTTTAAGTCGAATTTGTTGACTGAATTTATTTTATTTGACAAAATTTTTATTTGTAAAAACCTTTTAAAAAAATCTCAATTACCAGTAGCGTTGATTTGAAACGCATGGGAGCGTAGGTCACAGATCACTCTCTTATTTTTATTTTTTCAGAATCTTTTTTCTTTTGGTTAGAATTGGACCAAATCGGGAGCTTATGTGGGTTTCTCTGCAGAGATTATTTGAAGGTGAAACGCAGCATGCAAGCAGATTATTCCACCTTGGAATATGGACATGGTCAACAGTTGAATGAATCCCAAATCCATCACTGATTTTTCCAGTATCCAGAGGATTTTCCTTGCGTAAATAAATTGGCAATGATCACAGTTTTTTCAAGCGTCAAGACTCGAGAGGGACACAAATCCTTGTCGTACGCAACGTTAATTCTTGAAGTGTGGCGAACACGGAAGGCATCGATGCCTTGATCAGTGTGCAACTGGCTGTTGTGCTCCACTGTTTAACTAGTCGTATATACTGCATGTGGCGCTGTGATCTGATCCTTTACTGTTTGATTATCTGTAAACCAACCAAGTATGTCAATACTGCTGACCAGCATCATTCATTATCTTGTTTGTAGATTGTGTTGCTTGTATAATTAATTATTTTTGTCTCGTAATAGCGGTATCATGACAGCACCTTCAAATGTATTTATTGTAAACCAGATTATATAAAATCTTATCTCACCAAGTCTCAAAATATTCTTTAAAATCAATAAAAAAACAAATAACACTACATAATAATTATTGTAATATAAAATCCATACTTAAAAAAATAAAACACTCTAGTACATGCTAAAAAGAAATCCTCCTACTAAAAATAAATAAGGCACGCTAATCAGAAAAATAAAAAAGCACAAATTCTTAAAATTAACAAGTGTGGAACCAAAGATTATTAAGAATAACTAAAAAGAACACTATGACCACCTTTAACTAATATAAAAAAGTAATTAAAAATAGCTCAAAGTATATATCATAAAAGATAACGAATTGTAGATTAGAGACCAAAATATACTTGTAAAATTAAAATACATCCACTCAATAAATCCAAAACATCATCGAAATTAACTGAACCTAATAAAATTAATCAAGCCCTACTGCTTAATTAATCGATTGATCGAAATTAACAAACTAATTAATCAAAACCATCATATCAATCAGTTAACCCAAAATTTTAAGATTATGATTTACTAGTCTCCCAAAACCCAAAACTACGTATCATTAAAAATTAATTTAACTTGTTCCACAAAATCCTGACTCAATCTAATCCTCGTATAAATAATTCTAAACCTAATCAACAGTCTAAAATATAAATTAAACATCTTGGATAATTCAATAGAATTAAGCAAACTTCAAGATCTTACCTTAGAAATGTGCATGTGTGAAGGTGACTTTATATTTATAAAAAATATGCAATTTTTTTTTTCAAAATACCCCTCAAATTTTATACCCTTAACTACTTATCAAGGAGTACAAATATCTGTTTCAATTTTTTATAATTGTTTTTATTATATTTGAGAAATCAAATCATATACCTGTGAAAAATAATAGTTTAAAACATATCTAAAATCCAAGTTTTTTATATCAAACTTTATATATATATTACATGGTAATTTATTCATTAGAATTGGATTTTGAAAATTTCATATTCTAACTTTTTATATAAAATGGTATGGCCTGGAAAGTAAGATTTTAAGAATTCCAGTCTCTTAAAAAATCAAACTTTGGAGAATCTCACTTTTCCAACTAGGACTCAAGAACACCTAACGTGATGGGAAGAGGGTTGGGGGGATTCGGATAAGGGTGGCGGCCGGATATGCCTACCGTCTCGTGAAGAATCTATCTATACACACCTAATCATTTACATCCACATATTTTTTTCGGTCTTATATTTAATATCTGGATAATTGATTTTTTAAAATAAAGATCTTACTGTATTTATCTTTCTATTATCTAATTTAAATAAATATCAAAATCATAGTAAAGTTCAATTTTCCTTTTCTTTTATTCACTTAATAGTTATTTTTAGACCATGTATCAGCCTGATTTTAAGATATATTACATGTGATTATAAAAAACATATATAATTTTATTAATAGAGATTCTTGGAGGGGGTCTCAATTTCGACGGAGGAAAAGTTTTTTTTTTTTTTCTGTATCCCATGCATCCGCGATAAACAAAGGTGAGGATGGTGGATGTATAACCAGCTCTAAACCACCATGCTGCTATGCTATCCACATCCCCAGCTCCCTTTAACCCAGTGGAATCTTTCACAGGTATATGCTAATCATTTTTATTGTTAAAACGTATTAAAGCACAAATTGTTCTACCTAGCGCACGAGTTCAGGCACGGAGGAGGGCCTCGTATTTTATTTTTTTGTCATGATGTATGGCATACATAGTCTGTATCGTTCCTCCATCGTGCTATGGTTATCGTAACTTGCCCTGGATTTCTTTCTCTTTTTTTAACTCCCCCATAAAAGCACAAATAAAGAATCAAAGGGAGACCCTGCATTTAAGTGCTTCGATTAACGGTGATTTTCAATTTTGTTTATTATCATATATATAGGATAAAGTTTTTGATTGTTGTGAAATCCAGGAACAACTCCTAGGATGATGATAAGTATAATATATATCGAAGTTCTCTGTAACTTCGTAGAGAATGGTCAATGGGATGATTACATTGATCGAGATCAGTGGCCTGTAATTGTCTCCGTTTTCTCAGACACGGCAACACATGAAGGAGCACAGAGGAGAGAAAAAAGAGATATTCTTTGTTTATCTACAAAGTTATATTCAACTATATAAAAGTATTCCGATGTAATGTGATAATCTAGTTTTATTAGCATGGAACGTACATTCATGGCGAGATGAGAAACGTAGAAATCGACATGCAAGCAAACGACAAATACATAGAGTAGATGGACGGGTGCCTCTGAATATGCTCTGGGTTTGCTCACCAGGACGAGGATCTCTCTTCTTTGTTTCCTTTTTTTGTAACTTCAAGCTTAAGGCATTTTCTGCAGTGTTCTTTAATATATATTTTTTAATCAATGATCTGTAACTGAGTCAGTATTAGAATTCCATTCTCTTGAGAAATCTTAAATTTGAACAACTTTTTTTGAACTAAATTTTTTGTTTCTGCCATCTGTTTTATTTTTCCCTTTTTTGCCATAAACTAAAATATTAATTTCCTGATACAATTTAATCCTTCCATAAAACCTTGAATTCAAAATCTTCATTTATAAAAGTAATAAAAAAAATAGACCATGACCGTTGACCATGCCACTGGATTTTCGGTAGATGGTACCATTAATTAAACTGAAATATTATCTTAATTCCAGTCTTGCCTAGTAAGAGTCCATAAGATTATTATGTTTTCTACTGATAAGGGATCCTTCTTCTTCTTTTTAATGACACTGTTTGCTTAAAGCTTTGAAAAAATAACATAGGTTATAAAAGTTTTAGAAAAATATTATAATTTAAAACATAACCGCGTCTCTAAATATTAACTTTTACACAACTCACAATAAAAAATAACAACCATTTAGATAAAAGCTAAAATGCATGTTTTATATAAATTAAATCACATACATGATAGATAAAATTTAAAATTTAATAGCAAAAAAGAGAGAGATAAGCTAAGGACATAAAAAAAAGGATAAAAAAAGAAAAAAAATGAAAAGAAATGATAAGCTATCAAAAATGTAACCGGCTCCGTTTTTAATAGAATTGATAATTGATACGATTATAAATATCTCGATGAGATAAATATAACCTTCTCTTAAACGATCATAAAACTATTCTAACCATAAATTAATTTTAAATAAAATTTCAAAGCAATAATAACTTTAAATTAATTTCGAATAAAATATATAACCAATTATAATCTTATTTAATGATCTTTTAAAATATAATTATAATCATCTCATTAAAATCTTTTTAATTGTCTACATGTATTGAAAACAAAGCCCTAATATATCTATTTCTCTTAAGACACATCAATTTATCTATATTTTTTTTATCATTATATCTTAAATTTTATATTTTCATCATTGGATATTCATAAATATTTCGGTTAACATTTGCATATGCAAATTAATTTGCACGAGAGATTGCATTTTGTTTTTTGAACTAAACAACGACAGTTATTCACAATAACAGTATTATACAAAACTAACATTCAAAAACACCATTGTATTTAAGTCATGTTATTTTTCTAAAAAAAGATCTTATACTATTCTGCCAAAAATTCTACCAAACCATGTGTTGAAACGGTAAAAGAAGGCGAATCCGAGAAGCCGATTTCTCGAGTCAGAGACGACCATCTGCTGGAAGAGATGATGATGATGATAACAAATAATGCGATTATTATAAAATTGGTTGAAAAGTAATAATAGAGGCAGCCCCAGGCAGGGAGCAGGGTGGGAGAATCTGCAGGTTCATAGATTTATGTTAAACCTAGTGGTAAAGGCGGGATCTACATTTCAAAAACTTTCCTGTGGCCTCAATTGGCGTTCGGTGAAAAGGATGTGGCAAAAAAGAAAAGAAAAAAGATCCAGTCAAACTTTGGTAGTCGAAGTTTCAAACACAACAAAAACAAATGCGAAGTACTTACTCTGTGCAAAAAAATAAATGGCTTTTCCAGGGCATCCCTCCCTCCCTCTCTCTCTCTCTGTCTCTCTCTCACTAAAAACCAAGCTACCCTTTCTCAAAAACCCATTTTTCTTGTATAAAAACACTCTCGTTCGGCCACACCACTCAAAAGGCAAAGCAAAGCTAACAAGTAGAAATAAAAAAGAAACCTTTCTACTTTCTCATCACTTGTTGCTATTTAATCATCATCTACTAATGAACCAAAAGTGAACCATATATTTTTACTCACCACACATACGTCTCTCTCTATCGTTGCCTTTAAAGCTGGTTCGTGTGGAAATGGGTATAAGGTTTTTGAATCTGCAAATCATCCCGTGGTGTTTTCATTTGATGGGCAATCCTATATCATGCTTGCAAATCCAGTCCGAGCCACCGGCAGGTACAATCAAGCTTATAAGATCGGATGGGCTAGTGAAGATCTATGACAGACCAATCTATGTTTCTGAGCTGATGGTAGAGTTTCCTAAACACTTGGTTTGCCATTCAGATTCTTTCTATATAGGCCAAAAGATCCCAGCTCTTTCTGAGAATGACCTGCTTCAATTAGGCCACAAGTACTTTCTTCTACCTAAACATTGCTTCCAATCTGTGTTGTCTTTTGTCACTATAGCTTCCTTCGCCAGCTCCTCGCTACAGCCTCAGCCATCATCTTCAAGAAATGCGTTTCTAAAAAAGGCAGCTACTTGCCAACCTTTTGATATTCAAAAATCTCCAAATGGGTGTTTGAGGATACGTGTATCAGATGAGTTTTTATCACAATTAATGGAGGAAGGTAAAGTCAAGGAGAGTGAAGAAGATGAGAGCTCGAGAAATTGTAGACCAACAAGCAGAGTTTGCACTACTCCTCAGTTAGAGAAAGATTATACGCAGCTTGTTGGGTCCCGCCAATGGAAACCGAAGTTGGAGTCAATAAGGGAGAACGAAAAGAGGAAGCTCTCTTCTTCCTTTGGAATGAAGAGAAGTAAGAAATCTCAGTCTAAAGTAACACAAAAGAGTACTCAAGAACAACACCTTCACCCAACACCTACCAATCATAGCAAGTCTTCTCTAAAAGCCAAGATCAATATTAAACCAAGAAAGTGATCATGAATTTGTTTCTCGTCTCTTGTTTTCTGGGGTTCTTATCACCCTTGCTGTACTGTGTAAAATTAGTGATACTTAGTTAGATCATACAAAAGAACTGAATGAAAAGGGTTTCAATTTTCCATCTCCCTGTTTGAATATTTTATGTACACTTCTCCTTTTAAAAAATTTCTCATCACGTTAATTATGTGGCATTAATTGGGCATTAACTAGCAATCTGCTGTGAATGTTTTATAAACTAGATGAAAGAAAATAGAAAGGAAAAACTGATGATGGCAAGAAAGAAAGTAGACCCAGTTGAACATTTGGTGTGTCTCCAAGGTCCGTAATTTCTATAACAAAACAGCAAAACTATAATGGCAACATGTGGTGGAAGAATGATAGGTGTGGTATAAATCAAAGCAGTTCTCTTAGATATTTTCTTTTGCTTTTTATATTATTTAATAATGTTAAATTACATGTTTTTTTAGGTATAAAACTCAAAATAATCAAGAAATTAAATAAACATGAGTAAATCATAATTTGAACAAGAATTATCTTTTCCCGATTGAACTATTCGATCATTTATCAACTGATTTATTAAATCTAATTGGTTGAATGGTTCCTAATTAGTATACCGATTCCTTTATTTTTTAGAAAAATCAAAAATTAATTTTAATTTTCAACACCCCTTTTGAAAGTTAATTTCTTTGTAACACTCAGCATATTTTTTATTTTAATAAGATTATTTTTTAGAGATTTTATAAATTTTTTATTTTAATAAGATTATTTTTTAGAGATTTTATAAAGATCACGTGACTCAAACTTGTATTTTTACGTATTTAACTTCAACTTTTTTATTTATAATACAATTTTGCAAGTAATGAAATTTTATACTAATATATTTACTCTTGTCATGAAAAACTGGATTTTTAACTAAAGTAATGGCTAATAATCTAATAGTTATCCCCATAAATCTTTTAAGGATTCTATTATGGCATTTACGGTTCTTTTAATAATTTTCTTAGCCATATAAAATGATAAACACATGATATAGTAACTATATATTCAGCTTTAAATGTTAACAAAATAATTATAGATTGTGTTTTTAAATACCATGTGAATGTTTTGTCTCTCATATAAAAAAAAATCATGATAATCTTTCTATCGTTCATATCTCCAGACTAATTATAACATTATAACCCACAAGCTCAAAGTTATTGGAATAACCATGGAACAAACTAAAATCAATAATACATTTGATATACTAAAGAATTCTCTTTAATGCTATGACATGTATCATGGTTGATGTCTTCATAAATCTACTCACAAGTCTTACTCCAAAAATAATATTTAGAGTTTATCTTATTTCTTTGATCATTCTTTAATACATTTACTCTATACTCAACTAGAATATTTATTTTTGTATAATCTTCCATCTTGAACTTCTTGAGAATCTATTTCACAAACTTCTCTTAGCTTACAAAGATTTCATCATCTCATTATTTGATCTCAATCCCTAAATAACATGTTAAACAATCAATGTCCATCATCTCAAACTCCTTGATTATTGCTTGCTTGAAATCTCCAAACATTTGTGAATTATTTCATGTAAAGATAAAGTCATCCATATACAAACATACAATAAAAGTATCATAATTCTCTTTGATCATTACATAAATGACATATCCATGAGGGCATTTAACGAATTCATTCTTTAAAATCTAGTCATCAATGCAACTATACCATACATTTGAGGCTTGTTTTAATTCATATAAAACTTTATTCAACTTTAATATATTTTTTTCTATATCTCTTCACTTCATGTTCCATAGGTTACTCAATGTAGACTTTATCTTTAAAAAAACCATTAAAAAATAATGATTTGACATCCATTTGATAGATTCTCCATTTATGTTAAGCAATAGTAACAATGATGAATTGAATGGTTTCTAATCCAACAACTGAAGCAAATACTTTATTATAGTCAATCTCATACTTGCTGTATTATTTATTAATCTACTATTATTGCTAAGTATATCCAATTTTTATTACATAGAAAATGAGAGGAGCAAAGAAGTTCACGCATGTCAACATAGAGCCCTATTTGTGTACTAAGTATGACATCATGTTTAGTAACATAATGACTTCTTTTCTTTTGGTTTATAAACTAATTTTTATGTGTCATTCTTCTCGATTGATGCAATATTTTTATTCATGGTAATTCTTTATTTTTTGTATTTTATTGATTCTTTAAACACTATAGGATCACATATAATAAGGTGACAATATAATATTATATTATCATCAATTTGATCAGTTATCTTATATAAATCATCAAGGTTTTTTCATTTTTTTTGATAGATTTAGTGGAGTGCCACTACTTAAGCTTCAACTAGAAAAAGAAGAAGAAGTTAAGCACATTTGAGTTTCTGAATGTGTAACTATAGATTCTTGATGATCTTCATATCTTTCCTTCTCTTCATCAAAAATTGGTAGGAATTTATATTTCTCACCATCATCTACCTTCTAGTATTATACTCTTTCATCATTGAACTCAACATCTTTATTATTCATCATATTTTTTTTATTAGTTTTATAAAATATGTATCCTTTGAAATTTTATTCATAACCCACAAAGATCATCATTTTGCTTTTATCATCTAGTTTGGTCCTTACTTGATCATCTACATACATAAAACCCATGCTTCAAAGATCTTTCAAGTGAGAAGCATTTTGTTTTTTTCTACTTCATACTTTTTATAGAGTCATGTCATTCAAGCTTTTAGTAGGACACCTTTTACAATCTACAGCTTTGACCCACAACTTTTAAGCATCTTTTTTATTTTAAACATGTTTCTTGTTATATTAAGGATGCTTCTATTTTTTCTTTCTGCCACGCCAATTTTTTGTAGGAATCTAGGCATCATTAGAAATCTCTTTATATCATAATCTTCATAAAACTTACTAAAATCATTAGAACAATATTTACCCCTTGTCTATCCTAGGTGAATTTATAGAATAATCATTTTTCTTTTCAACTAATATTTTAAACTTATTAAAACAACTAAAAATATAAGATTGTTTTTTGAAAAAACAGTATACCTAAGTTTTTCTACTATAGTAATCAATAAAAAGTATAATTTTTACCAAACAAACATGGTTTGATAAGATTATAAATATCGACATATATTCTTGTAGGAGTTGACTTATTCTTGATGTAGACTTTTCAAAAAGCTCTTATAAAATTACTTGCCCACTAAGCATTTTTCACATAATTGATTTGGATGTATAATGGATGGTAGACCTTTTAAAATCTCATTTTGTACCATCATTTCAAATTATCGAAGTTTACATACCCAAGTCTTATATGTTAAAGTCAAGTTTTATCCTTCACATATGCATTTAATCTTTTAGATACATTTGTTTTTATGTTTAGCAAGAACATTATATTCTTTATCATATCTACCTTTGCAATCATAGTTCCTTTAGTAATGTCAAAATATGATCTTTTATCTTATTCTCATACCTCTTCTTTAACAATTATCTTAAACTCAAAATGTTGCTTTTTACCATTGATATATAATAGACATAATTAAAATTTGATGACTTGCATCTTTGAATTTAATCAAGATCATATATTTTCTTTAATGATAATTTTTGAATGATTCGTAAAGGTGACATTACCTTTAATTGCATCGTCGAGCTCCTTAAACTTATCTTTGTCTCCACATACATGGTTGCTAGTTTCATTATCTATATACCACATGTTCTCTTTATCTTATATTCTCTTATCATGCACTAGTAATAGGTGGCTTCATTTTCTTTTTATATCAGTATATTTGCATTCTCCTCGATCCTCTTGATTGGACTTTAGCAATCTATAGCTTAATTACATATCTTTTAACTATTATAGCATTTAACTTTTGATGTATCAAACCTGGATTTTGGATTACCACTATGAGTGTAACTAGTTGACTAATTTGTTTTATACAGTTAACTGGTTGGCCTATTGAGGCTATCACAACCTTCTTTCCTAAATCTATCTTTTCTTTTTTTTTCTTTGTTTTGTCCACGTCCTCTACCCTCTTGTAAATATCCAGAATCATTTTGCTTTGAAAAAAATACTTGTGCACCAACATCCTCTTGAATCTCATTAACTCTTTTTTTTATATACTTGTAATTTTCCTATAAGATCTTGAATTGAAAAAACATCCATATTTTGTGATCTTTTTTATCATGTCCACCATATAATAGAACTTCTTTTGCAATGAGCATAGGATTTTCTCTACCATATATATCTCTTTCATTTTCTCCTCACATCTTTTTATTTGATTGTATATGGATAATACTTTTACAAAGTATTCTAAAATATTCTTCAATCCAAACACATGTAACTTTTCAAAGTCACCACATAACTTTTATAAATTTACGTTTCTCATATTGTCAGCTCTTTGGTTTGATTCTTATAAAATTTCTTACGCTTACTTGATAGTGATTACACTGGCTACTATCTCAAAAGAGACATCATCCTAATATTAATGAATGTTTGTTAGTGTTTGCTAATCTTTTTTTTATATACCTTATGCATGACTTCTCTTCTATAGGCTCTTCAAAGTCTTTTTCAATTGTTTCTTATATATCCTGGAAATTTAATGATGCTTTTACTTTAATACATCAAGTTTTATAATTGTTTTTTATCAATCTAGAATAATGAAGCAAAAAGTTTAGATGAAACATGTTAAATAATTAAACTTGAAATATTACACCACTTATTGGAAGAAAGGTAGGTGTGATATAATATCATGCAAAGTAAAATAAATAAATATAAAAAGAAGATTAAAAGAAATATATATTTTTACGAGGTGTTTTTTTAAGCGCTATTAGTTATTTTATCTCTTTTATAAATTTTTTTGGTATAAAATTGTAAATGATTAAGAAATTAAATTAATTAAAAAATTAATTTAAATAATAATTATATTATTTCAACTAAATTAATCAATCAATTTATTTAATTTAACTAACAGAAGGATCGGTTGCTCTTTTCTTCAAACATCCAAAAATTGAGTTTGTTTTTCAAGAGCATATTATTCTACATGGAGAAAGAAATAAATGAAGATAGAAAGAGACAAGTGATAATGATATCTTCTGCGCATGATGAGCTATGAGTTTTGACCCAAAGGATAAACAGAAAACATGCATACGGTGGATTCCAATTAATCCACAGTGAATGGATGGGATGTATCTGGGTATGGGCTGGCTAGCAGTACTGCTGAACTGATTGGTCTCCGAAGAAGATCAACAAACAACAAAGAGTGACCAGAGTTTGATCCTTTTCAATTGAAAATGAGAAGACGACAAAGTAACAGTCAAAGAAAGCCATCTTTAACATTTTTGCACAAGAAAATGCTACTGATACTGCCTGCCTGCCAAATTGTATGCGGGCGTCTGCTGAATGACTTAATTTTATATGCTATTGAATCAACGACTAACTCCGTGAGCCCCCACCAGGCTTCTACGTCCACACGTGCTCTACACATCCCACTCTTCGAATTCTCCAAACCGAACCGAACCCACCGATTCTTTCGTCATTTCATTTTCATGTCCTTTCTGTCCGCGTTTAAACATGTTCTTACTGCCTTTACCGTGTCCAAAGTTGTCTGCTTCTACTGTTATGGCGATCTTGGAAGTCTGTTCCAACAGAACCCAGATGGATGGAACAACAAGTCGTGGGTGCATGTCAGCCAATTTATGGTCAGCATTTATCAGCACCCAGCAGCGTGATTGGTTGGTATGAATGCTTGCAAAATAACAGTTGTGGCGGAAAAATATCATCTCTTTCTTTCTAAAAATATGGTAGTCGTGGCCAGCCTATGATCCTGTCTGATCACCCAGAAAAAGGAGAGAAAAAAGTAATAATATGTTATGTTAGGAAGGAAACCGCTAGGTAAATAGACCTTGAAGTAAAAAACTAAAGAAAAAACCTCTTGGGACGCCGACTGCGCTAGTGCTTGCTACCATTTTTATTTTTTTTTACCTTGACCAGTGAATTCTTTTGACTGGTTCTAGAGCCCCGCGAGTAGTGCGATAATGCGTATACGAGACAGCAGCAGACCGATCCAATAGGATATGGGATTAGAGGCTGACTGATAAAGTTGATTAATCTTGACTGACCAGTGGAATTGATTTGAATTAGTTCTTTCCCTTGCTTTTGTTCTATTTGTTGAATTATTTTAGTGATTTGGTCTTGTAGTTTCCTGAATTTAAGTTTCAATTCTATATTTCGCTACCCTCATAATTGAATGAGGAATGGGAAAATCGCTTAAAAATAAAAGGAGAGATAAAGCTTTTGATAGAAAGGAAATTACTAGCCATAAAAAATTAGTAATCTTCGTTATGATTCGACTTTTCAAATATAAACTTAGAATCTCTTAATTTCTTTGCAAATTCAATTTGAGTTAGAACTTTTTTTTTAAACCCTAATTATAGAAAAGATAGAGAAAATAATCGAATTTATAATAGAGAAAAAAACCCTCCATTCACTCCTATTTTAATTATAAAAAAAATCAATTTTAATATTAGTAAATATAGTTTATCCTAAGTTTTTTTTACCTTTCACTTTATCTAAGAGGATAGATTTGAACTAAATAATTATTTTAATTTTATGTTTGATTTTAGATGTTTGTGTGGATTTCTGGGTTGCTTGAGGCATGTCAATGAGTTTACGGAGGTGTTTAAAGTATTTTATTAATAATTAAAAAAAAATTGAAAAGAAATTTTTATATAAAAAAAACCATCAACCTTAATTTTTTATCTTTATTGTTTGACAAAATATTTTGAAATAAATAACATATCATTTACCCATTACTTAATAAAAAAAAATAAAAATTCATACATGCGGGTATGTCTTTGTGGGGCCATACTCATATGCCCATTCAAAGTAGGACAAATGTTTTTTTTAGTTAATATTTTTTTAATATATATTCTTATGAAATAGTTTTTTTAATTTATATTTAAATTAATAATCATTCTTTTAGATTTTTTAGATTGTTTATTTAATATTTGTTAAACATAACAGTTGTTTTTCTCATTTTGTTTATATTTAATGTCTCAAAAAAATTATTCTAATTCATTTATATTTTTTATGTTTTATATAAATAAACTTTATTTAAAAAAAAACCTAAATCATGTGGAATAATCAGCATGAACCCAAACATTGTAACCCCTCTCATATGGATTCACCATGCAAGTTTGTTTTTTTTTTTTTTTTTTTTGTCAACTTTTTTTAGGTGATTTCAACATTTTCAGGCTTAATTGAAGAGCAATTTCATCAAATTTATTAAGAAAGAACAATATTAAAAGAATAAAATTTAAAATGAAAAGAAAAAAGAAATAAGATTTGAAATAACATTTTCAGGCTTAATTGAAGAGCAATTTCATCAAATTTATTAAGAAAGAACAATATTAAAAGAATAAGATTTAAAATGAAAAGAAAAAAGAAATAAATGATAATTTTAAAATTAAGTTAATAATATCTCACTCATGTTAAGCCCACGAGCACAAGCTTTTTTTTAGGTTCATTGGTTTCTATTAATCATTTTTTTTGTCCTTTTAATTTTATGTTTTGATATTGAATTTTTTATTAGTTTTTTTCTTTTAATTTTTAAAAGAAATTTATTATTTGTTATAATGCTTTTAAAATAAGACTTAATTTTTGCTAATATTAAGATGCAATCTTTCTATGTGACCCTAATTAAATTTTCTTCTTTTTATTTTTATTAAGAAGGTGTTTGTTTGTCCGGAAAGTCGTTTCTTGAAAACTACTCTCCAAACTTTCCTGTGTTTATTTGTTATTAAAAAAGTTAGCCAATAAAAAATGCTTTCTAGAAGTCGTGAAGAATTTTGAAATATCATATTATTTGCTAATTATATGAAATTTGATTTTTAAATTTTTTATTTATATATATTTTGTTTGAATTTTTTTTAATTTTATGTCTTAAAATTTGATTTTTATATTAACTTTGGTCCATTTTTGTATGATTGTTATTTGCTTTACTCTTATCATTTTTTTAATTGAAATTTTTTATCTATTAAATTTGATTCTCATTCTTTTAATTCTTACTTATTTTATTTGAGATAATTTATGAAATTAGGTTTTTTTTTCAATTTCATTCTCATTCAACTATTTAATTTGTAAGATTTGTTTCCCATTATTTTAATAAACTTGAAAAAAAGTAAAACATTAATAAGCTACTTTTTAGCTCATTTTCCATAACATAATTAAATACTGAAAAATATTTTTCAACTTATTTTTCATGACATTACCAAATATATATATAAAAAAAAACAATTCACTTTCCATGAAAAATCACTTTCCAGCAAACAAATGTGTAATAACTCTACATGACATGCTGTATATTATCTGTTTTGGCACAACCCAACTCGTCTTCCATGCCTCATGATTTTGTTTTTAGCAACTCATAGGCCTCAAAACCATACAACATGTTAGCAACCAACACTACTAATAAGATTAACTATCAAACCCTTATTCGCTAATATATGATATTACAACTCACTCCCTTTAAGGAGTCTGATGACCCAGTCGGCACAACTGGATAGCCAATAAGGTCTACTTTGATATCAAATATAACAATCTAGCCCAAGATGTTGTATATTATCTGCTTTGGCTCAGTCCAACCCGATTTCCATGCCTCATGATTTTATTTGTGACAACCCATAGGCTTTAAAACACATACAAAATATTAGCAATCAGCACTATTAATAAGGGTAGCTATTAATCCATCACTCACCGATATAAGATATTACAAAACGAGCCCTAAATCACTTTCATATGCTTCTTATTGTTGTTTTATTAAATAAAACATTAATTCCAATAAACAATGCTATTAAATATAATAAAGTTCATGACTATAAAAGTTTTTCTCTTAAAAAAAATAGTTAGCAAGATATAATTAAAAAATCAATATATTAGCTTGCATTCCGCAACAGGTTAATAACAAAAAAAAATTAAATATAAAAAAATATTAAAAGAATAAAGAATATTTTAAGTAATTTGAATCTAACATCATGCAACACCAAAGTTTAAAAAACTTGGGTGTGATAATTATATTTTGATCCTATGTAAATAACTTTTTAAAATATATATATATATAGCTCACTCATAATAATCTGAACATTTATAGTGTAATTCATGGTATAAATATGTTAATAATACAAATACTTTATATACATAACACCAGCATAATGATTTTCCGGACGTGTTTTAAAACATAGCATGATAAGCATCAATCTCCTATCTCATTCCTGCATGTCAACGTTATTAGCGCTTGTTTGATGCTAAAATCAAATCATAATTAAGAATTCATATGATTTTGAAATGATCACTTGTGTTGTAAAATGATTTCTTCAATCTTGGAAATCATTCGCGGGCACGTGAAGAAGGGGGGATTTGATGAGGCCCCGAAACTGTTTCGAATATGGATGGCATAAAACCGGACTCGCTTTCGGTTTCTAGTGTTCTTCCTGCCTGCGCAAGAACAATAGCTCGTAAGAACGGGAAAGCGATTCACAGATACTTCACTTGGAAATGGAATAGACCTTAATCTTATAGTTCAAAACGTTACTGTGGCCATGTGTGCCAAATCAGAACTTGTCGATTGTGCTTTAAAAGTTTTTGCAAGGATGAAGAAGAGAGATGCAGTCTCATGGACTGATGACATTAGGCTTTAGCTTACATGGAAAAGGTGAGCTTGGAGTAGAATTGTCCCGCGGGATGGAGAAGGACCAGAGAGCAGAGATTGATCAATTCACCCGTGCAGCTAGCTGTCCTACATTGCTGCACTACAGCCTGCATGGTTGATCAGGAAGGAAGGTTTTACTTCAAATGTGTCAAGGAACCTAAGGAGGCACACTATACTTAATGGTATCTCTTCTTGCTCGTGTTTGCCTTTTTGATGAGGCAATAGCCATTATTATTGAGAAGCATCACATTGAAAGGCACGCAGAGGCGCTGAGAGCGCTGCTAGATGGGTGCTGGATCCACCGTAGACGAGATTTAGGTAAACGAGTCCTTAAGCAACTTTGTTGTTTAGAACCTCTTAAAACTTCACATAAAAATTGGATTTCTGTTCTTCGTGAATTTGGATCGAGATACATGAGTTTGAATTGGGCTTTGTGTTTAAGTTTGATTATTGTTGAAAAAATAAGTACAATGTTGAAGAAGAGACTATTCATGCAAGTTACTAAATATATAAGAGAAAATAAGAAAAATATAAGAATGAATTGTTGAAGAGTGAAATGTTGAATATATAAAAAAATTGTTTTTCCATGTACTTAGTAATCTAAGTATTTATTGATCACAATAGCTTAAATACTTTGTAATCTAAGTACTTATTTATCACAAAGAGTGGTATAATAAGTAATTAGTGAAAATATTAAAATTCATTATTAATTATAGTGTCTAGCTCTCTATTAATATAATAATTGGTGATTACCAGTGACAGTGACATGTTAACTATAAATAATTAAATAATCATTAGTTAAAAAAAGATGTATGATTACATAAAATATAATAGATATTTATATTATTCATTGTCTATAAAATATAGTGTGAACTTCACATAAAAATTTATACTTATAAGGAATATATCAATATATATATATATGCATAGATGGTGTGTACCTTGTTTTTAATTCCTTGAAGCTCAAAATAATATCTGGTAGATGCATGTTAGACAATATATACGGAAATTGGAGAAAAAATATATGGGATTGTAGCTATTTGAAATAATACATGAAAAATATGTTTGTTTTTATGTTTTAAAAGTATTTTTAAAGATTTTAATTTTTTATCAAATTATTTTTTTATAATTTTCTTGTTTTTGATATATTAATGTTAAAAATTTATTATTTTAATATATTTTAAAAAATATTTTAAAAAATAATCATTATTACATAATTTCAAAAACTATTGAAGATTGAAACGTTGCCGCTTGAGCCACAGCCCAATGGCAACAAGTGCGTTGCCTCTTTTTTTTGAATTATGCACCCTCAAAAGCTGTGTTACTGTCCAACTGGTATGCTGATAATGGAAAATTGGATATGAGCTTGAAACCTAAGAAGCGTTATGGCTGGATAGAGTTCCAAAATAAAAGTTCATGTGTGTGGGACTGGAGATGTATCCCACCCAAGATCAGAAAATACACACACACACACGCGGAGTTGTAATGCTTGATGAAAGTAGGAACAGAAGCACAGAGGCCTGCTTCAGATGTTAGCGTCCATGATGAGGATGAAGAGAGGGGGTGCATTCAAATTTGGCACAGTGAAATGCTGTCACTTTCTTTTGCGCTTATTTCTACACAGCCTAGGGCAACTATTCGCTTCTCCAAAATCCCCGTATGTTGCGGATGCCATGATTCTATGAAGTTTATTTCTAAGAGTAGTAGAGCGAGAAATGATAATAAAGGACCCAAATTATTTCCACCATTTTAAGGATGGAGTTTGTTCGTGGGGGGTTGTTTGGCGATTCAGTTCCTCACATCTTGATCTTGGTATCTGGGTCACCAAATTGCTGAGGTCAGAATTTCAATTCATATCCTGACAGAAGCAGAAACTCCCAAGTTTATGGCAAATCAGATAGAAATGGATTGGCATTCCTGTGTCAATCTGCATGAAATCATGGGAATCGATTTAGAAATTTGAAATTTTCATCCTGTACATTTCTTATCTCGGTTTCATTCCACTAGGCTGTCCAGTTGGTTCTAAGTTTAACCACTGCTTCGAAAATTGAATGAGAGGGGCTGAGTCGCTGAGATGTGGAACAGCTCCACTGCTTCAGGAGAGAATATACTGAGATCTGTATCTCCACTCAATTTGCCAAGGATGCGATGATGAAAGGTGTGGAAGATGAAATTGTCTGGAGGTCGTGGAGTGGGTTTTATGCTGCCATGCAATCCAGCAATGGAAATTGGAGCATACAGTCAATCGAGCAGGGTGCGATGAACCAACATGTGGTGCTACCGCATCCGCTACACTGCAGCTGAAGAAAGGTATTAAGGCGATCGTGATCTGAGACTAGCAGGGCTTTGAGGCCAAAAATTTCACCGAGGGATCGTACTTCGTTTTGAGCTCTTCTATGGCTTCACAACATGCATCCATCGCATTTACGAAGTGTCTGACCACATGGTTTTTAGGAGAATGAAAATTAGCATGATTTTAGACAAATCTACGGATTACTTGTTTGAATTTAGTTTTAGTTCACCAGAAACCGGTTACTATTGGTTCTCTGAGATGTGAATTATCGTAGTTGTGTTACTGCGACTCATACCAGTGCCTTTTCATTAGTTATTCTTGATCTCGAATGAATTTCGGGTTGTCAGTAAACCTACGAAGTCAGGGAGCTCCATCCGGCATGTAGAAAGGCAAAAGCTGCACAAGTTTGGATTAAGAAATCATAACACTTCTTACTGCTAAAATTACATCACTATGTGAT
Organism: Populus ilicifolia; assembly: GCA_015708895.1. Classification (NCBI taxonomy): domain Eukaryota; kingdom Viridiplantae; phylum Streptophyta; class Magnoliopsida; order Malpighiales; family Salicaceae; genus Populus; species Populus ilicifolia. The sequence continues at coordinate 482,531 of SRLM01000088.1, read as the reverse complement.
TCAAACATAAAGATGAACATGACAGCAACATTTGTAAACTAATTCTGCAGCTCGAAGATGTCATTTAGAAAGCCATCTAGGATTAGAAACAAAGAGAAGGCCAATCTATATACACAAATGCCTACTTCAAGTTTCCCTTCTTGTAGCCCTCCTACGAGGAAGCTCAGCAGCGTCTTCATCCTCATTCTCATCATCATTCTCATCCTCACGTTCCCTCTCTCTACTGCTTCCTCGGTTGATTGAAGTCACAGCTGCATCAGCACTGCTTGTTTCGGGGACATCAACCTGCAAAATTACAAAGAGAATTTGTTTCATGTAGATCAGACCGTGCAACAGCGCTTTCAAGGAACGTGTCAATGCTTTATGATTCAAACAACATACCATTGGTCTTCTGCCACCAAATAGTATTCCATAGAAAATTGTGAAAATAACAATCACAATGGAAGCAAGGATGCCAACAGTTATATTGGGCTGTTTTTCTCCCTGTTCAATGAGGTCCTGCAAGACAAGTAATCCCATGATAGGTTATTCAAATTAAGCACAGATACAGGACCAGTCTATAAACAGCCAATTCTGTTCACTCACGATGATCTTAGGCTTATAGGCACCCAAGAAAGGAATGTCCCCTATCTTGTAGGGAAAGTTAAAAATCTTCTTCTGCAAAAAACAAACCAAGGGAATTTGTTAGGACGTGAAATAACCGCAGATTAGTACAATCATTTTCCAGCACCAAAAAACAAAACAGAACAGACAAAAAGGTATGGTTGAAATGAAGATATTACTTTGAAGCTGGAGATCCAATGTCCAGCAGTTGCTTCTTCAGCCTTCAACTTCTCTTTCTCAATTTCAAACTTCGGTTTCCAAGTTGTTTCTCTGTATATGCCTGCGACCTTCTCATCACTAGCTATCAGAATATTGTCAAAGTATGCCATCCTGCATGGTCCAAATCTCAATACCAATTGCAGCAATAGGCTCAAAATCAGGTTTCTCAAGCTCAAAGTAAGCAGGGGTTTGGGATCTCTTGAGGTTTCCATATACCCTTATAATTTGGGTTGTCAATCAGAGGAGCATGCCATTTTCCCTTATAAGCAGGATTTCTCTTCATCGGTCTCTTCCACTCACCACAGCCAGGTGCTAGCTCACACTTAGGATTGTCATTTTTTGGTGGCTCCCATTCACCATTCACCATCCTCCTCATCCCACTCTCCAGGCTTTAAAGCATCAGAATCATCAATTTCCTCAGGCTCGTCATCCAACCACCCTCCTGGTTTCACGGCATCCTCGTCTTCTATTTCCATTGGTGCATCCTAATCCCAATCATCTGGCTTCACTGCATCTGGATCTGGAATCTTTGCCCACTCGTCCCAGTCCTCTGGTTTCCTGTCATCTGGATCAGGAATTGTCTTGGGTGGAATAAGAGCAGGCTTAAAATCTCCTGCAGATAGAAAATTTGCCTTCTTCTCCTCTCCATCTATTAGAATCTTCAATTCATTATCTGGTTTCAATATTGCAGTATAGACATGGGAGAATTTGTCAGATGGCACTGAAGGGGGGTGCTTGAGATGGTGCTCTACAGACTCCCCACCCTCGGGGTTCTTGAGTTTGAAGATGAAGTGAACCTTGTTGGTGGAGCCACACTTGTCAGGTCCAAACATTATGGAATAAGGAGACTCATTATCGAATTCCTTGGGTTTCCATCCAAACTCCTGGGGACGGAGGTACTTCAAGTAGGCACCACCACACTCAAGTCCATTTTGCAGCCGAACCTCAAACTGTAGGACAACTGTTCCATTAGTGAGACTAAATACACTGTCTAGCTCTTTCACAACGGCATACCTTTTGGCCTTCTCACTGACAAGAAGTCCATAATCATCGCATCCCTCGCTTTTCGAGAGCTCCCAGACACCTGATACAAAATGGATGTCATTATAGAACCATAAATTGCAAAAAGACTAAACAGTTTGTACAGAATCATTATATATAGGCAGAATTTTCTAATACCATACAGATTCTTGTACCAGAATCAGCCTTTAGTTTTTACAGCTGAAACAATGTACAAGAATGATTACAATGCAACTCTATGAAACATTTTTTCCCTTCACATTAGAATTTTCCTTCGTGACAAAAATCACAAGCAGACAGGCACCTCGACACCAATGAAGTTGCATTTGTTAGCTTGATAACTACATTAATCTCAAACATCACAGAGAGCAAACCTGTATCATTACCCATCCACCAAGTTCAAAAAACCTAGGTTGATGACTGTCCTTGTCCCCTATAATTTTTCTTCAGTAACATATTTTTATTGACAGTTATATAACATGCTCGTTGAATTCTAAAAGAGAACCAAGCACAACCAAACTAGTCTGCTTAGCATCCAATTAACCAAGACATCAGGCGCAGTTCATATATGTTCAGTTTTGGCTCGCAAGCCCGCCCCCCGAGTCAAGCCTTGAGGAGGTCATCTACGCTCAGGTTAGTATATTGATTTCAGACATCGTTCATATTTGAGGTCAACACAAACAGACACAGACGCAAAAGAAAAGCGATCTCTGTACTTTGTAAGAAAGAAAAAAGCTGATAGAGCAAACTTTATAGCAAAAGCCACAACAGAAAGCAAGTCAAGTGCTATGAATGGGGAAAAAGAAAATCATCATTAGATTTCTATAAATAAGAGCAACAAAAAATAAAAAAATGGATATAAGAAATAACAATGCAAAAAGAAATAGCAAAGCAAACCTTGATAGTAATCTTTCTCAGAGAAAATCCACTTTCCTTCAAAAGATCGATCAATGGCTCGTAAAACATCTGAAAACATAGGTCAAGAACACCAAGCTGTATGAGATTATTATTAACATTATAGTGGCCATAGTTATTGATTTATGATGGAAATAAATAAGCTGGGAGCATCAATGAAATTAAAAAAGTAAAGAAAGAAAGAGTGAAAATAAGATGGATACGAACCACATCATCATAACTAGCGCAGATCTGAAAGACAAAGCAAGCAATCAACAGAAGCTGTTCCATTTCAATGGAACCTTGCAACCAGTAAAGGCCTTCCTTTCTTGTTGCATTGGGCTCCCCGGAATAAATAAATAAATAAGTAACGGCAACTTACGCCAACCAGGCTTTGAGGTCTTTTTAGACATTTTACTTGGGCCCCACTTTCGTTTCCTGTTCTCTATTTTGAGCCCATAACGTAGTCCCTGTAATATAACGAAGCTAATTAACTAGTCCTATTTCAGAGACTACGTAGGCAATCTTTATACTTTTTAATCCGTTTCCCTTGGATTTATTTTTGGTCAAATTCATGTTCTTTTCTGAAAAATAGAAAAGGAACTCAATAGCTCAAACCAAGCTGATCTTTTCCTCAAGCAAACAGGTTTCCAGAGACTACATGCGTGAGGGCATCGGAAATGAACCCATTCCCTTCCAGAAAACAAAAGCGTCCACATGCATGAATATGCATTTAGATCTTGCGAGAATTTCTTTTAGAATTTAAATCCACGAGTACAGTTCTCCAATCTACTTGGAATTGTTCGAACAAAAATATATAACGAATGTCACCCGAAAAAAAGAGTTAATACTCAAAGATATCGCCGGAGAAATTCTTCTGATAATCATTACTTTTGTTGCTCCTCCAATACCAACCATAAACACAGTTGAAATTCTAACTAAATGATTAACCTAATCTAATCATGTGCAACACATTCTGATACTGTTTACAGTCTTGGAAGGAGATGTCTGATCATTCGTCGTTCTTCATCCAACTTGAAGCTGGCAGCAGAAAAATCAGTACTCGAGAAGAAGGGTCTAAGATCACTGATCCCACGCTCTTCAGCCTGCAAAAAATACATCAAAACTCGAGGTCAATAATAATCAATGCGAGGTACAACCCTTTTGTGACGAAATAAGCAAACCAAAGTACTGGTTTCCGTTACCATGTTCAGCAGATCATCTACTTTCACATCTATGTAGGTAAGCCCTGACGCCGAGCCAGAAATGATTTCTTCAAAACGCAGGGCTCTGTTCACAATCTCTTGTAGAAGATTGAGAAGCATTCTATTGTAATCCATCTTGTAAGTAATGTACTTTCTGAAACTCTGCATTATTATATCAATTATTTTCAGTAATCAACTCTAAAAACACTAAAATTTATTTAATCAGCTAATTCCCCTGGTCAACATATTCAGGGTATCATGACATACGTGTTGCAGCGGTAGTGAAAGAATACAGAACTGGTTCTGAGTTATAGGCAAAGGTTGAGCAACACAAAAATGATGAAAGATATCCAACAGTTCAGAGGAGCAAATCCAGCACGGAAGCTATATCCAAAAGCTTTAAGATCGATGATATGTTTTTGATTTGCAGGGGTTTCTAAGTGCAGCATAATCCAGTCAGAAGCATCGAGTAACAATAGAGTTGAAAATATCACTTGAAAAAGTTCAGTAACCACGATGACCCCTGACCAGTCGAATCTTGAACATATTTCCATGCATCTATTTATAAACTATTTCTAACAGTAGCGCATTCAAGATGTTGAGTATTATTACACTGCTGTCAACAGAGAAAGAAATAAAAGTAAATTAGGGTAAAGAACATGGCAGCTTCATATTGTGCACTCATGCATCTCTCTCTCTCTCTGTTTCTTTCCTCACGATGGACAAACTGATGTGGGTAGTAGTAGGCATGTCAAGAAGTGCACAGACAACATAGAACAAAAGGATGGTTTCATAAAAGAAAATAAAAATTTCTTTATGTACCTTTTGCAGAGCCCTCTGCACCCCGTATTTTTGAGTCGAAATGAATGAATTTAGCAAAACACTTATTGCCATATCCACATCTTCTTCAGTGACATGCTGTCTGAGGTGCATTCTGGCATGTGCTTCAGACATCCGAATCATTGATTCTATGTGCCTCACTGCTATGGGTACACCTTGTCCATGCTGTCAAGAGATTGTTAATACAGGATTACCACTCAAAAAGCATTGAGAGAAACAAGAGCAATGAGTCTCACCAAAGATTCTCTCCGCAGCTCAGCATAAACTTGTGTGAGTTTTTCCATGTCAGAGTCATGAAACCTTGGGAATATGTTCAACTTGGCATAGGTAATGTACTTCTTCAGCAAATCCTGAGAAAGAACCTGAAACAAGATGGAGAATGTCTCTATGATTAAAAATCAAAGGAAAAGACGACAAAAAACAAACAGCAAAAAGAAGATGATGGTAAGAGCTTGAGCATGCCACCTCTGGATCAACTGGCCTGGCAGAGGCTTGATCTTCCTGAGACTCACCGTAGGACCTATCATCTATATTAGCACCCTTGGCCTGTGATTTGAAATGACTATCAACTACAAACTCTGCAAGCATCTCATCTGCTATGGGGTCAACCACATCCTGCAATTAATCAAACTTCCTTCCTGGTAAGATTGAGTAGACATGTAAAAAAGAAAAATCAGAGTTTATAGAAGAGTTACCTTGACAACGCAGAGGATGTCAAAACGAGAAACGATGGGATCTGTCAACTCGACATTCTGTGAAAATGTTTTGGAAGAGTCGTATCTGACAGGTTGATTGAAATAAGAAGTTAACACTTGAAAAACTTGTTGCAAATTCAAATGTTATCGCATTTGGCCCACCTGATGAGTATCCCATTTAAAAAGAAAAAAACTCCACATGCTTTTCCTCGACCAATTTTCAGTTTTAGAAACTAAATAAATTTATCAACTTGAATACCTTCCTCCAACAGGATTTGCAGCGGCAATAACAGAGCACCGAGCCTGGAGAGAAGTAACAATGCCAGCCTTGGATATACTAATACTCTGCTGCTCCATTGCTTCATGGATGCTCACCCTGATCATGGGTAGATCTTTATTGCTCACAACAGCAACAGGAACTCAGATTACCAAGAAATAAACAAACGTTTCCATACCTGTCCTGATCATTCATCTTGTCAAACTCATCAATCAGGCAGATCCCTTTATCGGCTAGAACAAGGGCTCCTCCTTCAAGGGTCCACTCTCTTGTCACTGGGTCCTTGTGCACTGCAGCCGTTAGACCAACAGCAGAAGCCCCTTTACCAGTAGTATACACGGCCCTTTGTCCAGTCTTTTCAACATACCTGAGAAAAAAAATATCATTCTTGGTTATTGCACCATTGCCATTATACCATCTCAAGAAAGAGACCGTTTAGAATTGTCTAAGCATAGGTCTTACTTCAGAAATTGAGATTTTGCCGTGCCAGGATCACCTAGGAGAAGCACGTTGATGTCTCCTCGCAGCCGGTGTTTCCCTTCAACATTTTTCTCTTGGCCTCCAAACATAGCCAGAGCTAATGCAGTTTTTATGTCCTCGTGTCCATAGATGGAGGGGGCAATAGACTTGATAATCTAAAAATCCAGTTCAAGAATGTAATCATGAGCAGTTTTGTATGATATTACAGAAAGCATGGTCCACACTAAAGAAAACAAAGGTAACTCACTCTTTCCCCTATCCTTGGGTCTTTAGACAACTTTTCAATTTCTTCTTTGTCCTCCTGAGTGAGCTTGTATGCAGAAAAGAGATCCTGCTTCTTTGTGACATAGTTTGCTTCGATAACAGTGGAAAAGACAGGAAATCCATTCTTTGTGTTCAAAGACAAGTCAAAATTATTTGTATATATGCCAGTGACCTCCTGAGAAATACATCACGTGGGAAAAAAAAGACAATGAGGAAGCAGCCACCAGGAAAGCAAGCAAGCAAAAACAAGCAACTCCAAGAAAGGGATCCTACAATTTCTTCCCCAGGGCGTGCACAGTCAATCAAATCATTCAACAGTATCACTTCCTTGTATCTTGGAAGCCTACCTGCAGGCACAATTCCAGGGCTTTCTTGGAGTGTAAGCTTCTGGTAATTTCTGTATATTGTCTGCAGCAAGACGTAGAAAACTATGTCAATGAGTTTCAAGTCTACAAATCTGCTCCATACAACTGCAAAAATAACCTTGTCAAAAACTAGTGAAATTTCTTAAGATCATATTATTTCTGGTTATTAGGACAAGAAAACAAAGATGCTCAACTGAGACTAATACAACAAGGAATATCTGAAATACAAGATTAACGATAATTTCTTCATCCTCTCAGACATTTCAGCAAGGGAAGGGAGAAAATTGGACAGATATGAGATATTTACCTGCTCAATGTTAACAGTGAATGGTCCTTTTGATTGGCATTCAGGGCAAGAACCAACCTTGACTTCTGAATAAGAATTCTGAAAGAATGGTCCCAAAATTGCTCCACACTTGTTGCAATCATATTTTACCTGCTGCAACTGAGGGAAGACACCAGATCGCCTAGTCACAACTCCTCCAACTCGAATCATAGTGTTCAAATGAATTTGCCTAAAAAACACAATGTACAAAGTTGAAACGTCATGGCAAAGGGGAGAAAAAGTCATAAAAATTAAATAATTAACAATACCTAATGTTTCTGATCTGATCATAGACTGGTAAGTTGGTGATGCGGACATAGATCTTCTGATGGATATTTTTGTAGTTAGGATGCAAATCAAAGACAACTTTCATGGCTACTTCTTCCATGACCTCCAGGACAGATTGAGGGGCATCAGCGAGCCAGATGGCAATATTGGGATGGACATAAATAAATTGTTTATAATCAATCTCCAAGCTACACTTATTGGCTGCAAATGCAACATTAAACAAGTTCCATGATTAACAACAGCGAGGGCCGGGTCAGTGCATAAATTGTTAAGCATACACAATCACAAGCTAACATCACATTTGACAGATGTTTCACCTGACACCATTTCATTTATCAGTCGAACATATTCAAAATATCCATCTTCATTCTTCGGATTCACATAAGTAAGTAAGAATTCCTTAAACTTCTTAGCAATGAAACGACGAACTTCATCTCTGGTAACCCACTCCCTGAGAGTTCCTTGGACACGGTACATCTCAAACTCGCCTTCATCGCCATCTTCATCCTACATGGGTATCACTTTGGTAATGAGAAAAAATAGCATAATGCTTCGCGTGAAACAGCACAAAATTATCTGAAAAATGAAGCGAAAAGATTAAATACTACTGTTCATCACCTCGTCTTGATAATCCTCTGTTTGATCAGTCATAGGCACATCTTCCCTTGAATGTCTACTCTGTGATCTACCTGGTGAGCTCTGCAAACCATCATCAGTATCAACATCATCATAGCTTCTTGGGGGCCTGAAATCAGCTCTAGACCTTTTTGAAGGCCTGTAACTGTCATCATCCGTATCTGCAACCAAATTTCCAATCATGAACAACTTTCTTAACGTCATACATTCAACAAATTTCTGGACAGACAAGTGAAATTTGAGTTTCACCAAAAAAAGATTTCAAGTACCATTAGCATGCTAAGAGAAGTGAAAGACTAAAATTTTAAAATGTAATTACTGTGCAAATAAAATGTGTATCACATAATCATATTAGCTCATATTCGTTATTTGAATTAACTTTGTATAAAAAATATCTCTTAAATTCTAATTATGACACAGGAACAAAATATCCCACGAGAACAAGACTCAACAATGTCAAAAACAGAGGTGCAGCACAATGACATCTAATGAAATTAAGGTATAAACTATGATACAGGCAGCTTCAAAAACATAGATCGCGTTGAATTTGAATCCATAAACCTCTCAATCAGTGATGAAAAAATCAACTAACTTAAACTCACAGAGAGCCAAAAAGAAACTGAATTTGTTTTTTTTAAAAGAAAAGGCCAACTTTTGGGTTTCTTTTGCATTTTTATTTTTGCATAACAGCTACAAATTAGTGAAGAAGAAGATACCATTGTCATGTAGAAGCTGAGGGAGCTTCCGATTCGAAAATCTAACATCACGAGCCTCGAGCTCCAACTCAGCCGCCCTTCGATCCTGAATCACCTGGTCAGGATCCCTATCATCCTCGAACGATTCGTCCAGCCCCACGGTCTCGTACTGATCATGCTCATCCATTCTACGATAATCACTGCATTTCATCCCACGTATAAATAAACATTCACACAAAAAGCAAATAATCATCATAACAATAAGAGCAATAATTAGTAAACTGACTCCATAAAATTGTCGTTGAATAGATCCTCTCCTTCCTCTTCTTCTTCTTCTGGTTCTTCAGGCTCTTCAGGGAGGATTTGGGGATCAACGGCGGCTTCATCGTCGTCGTCGGTGTAGTTCTGGCTGGTGTTGTGAGGGAGCTGATCGGTGTTGAATCCTGCAGATGTGGTTGGAGAATCCGGCGATGAAGGTGGATTTCCAGAATTGCCAGACGCCATTATCTCTTTTTAGGGGGGTTTCGGGTAATGCAAGATCTGGGGAATTTCTTTTCCTCAGCCCGTACACTGTACTTATGAGAAAGTGGCCGGGGGCGTTGTTTTGGCGGGAAGTATTGGCGCCAATTTGGCATACGTGGCTGCACTCTGGGTCTTGACTTTTTTATTAGCTACAGAGCCCAAGTTCATCCTTAATTTTGGGTTAGGCTATAGTGTGTTTTGCTCCATTTCAGAAATTCGGACTTGAAAGCCCAGATGTTAAATTTGAATTTGGGAAGGCTTCGGGCTTCGGCCATTTACTTTTTAAATTTAATATCACTTACTTTTTAAATTGTTTTTAAATTAAAAATATATTAAGATATTATTTTTTATATTCTTATATAAAATTATATGAAAAAAATTTAAAAATATTTATTTAAAATAAATAATAAATAAATAATAAAATTAATTTTTTCATAGTTATTTTTATAATACAAGAACAAACAACCCTTAAAAATCTCAGATAGCAGTGACAATTTAACATCAAAAAAATAATTAAACTGCTTCTTTTTTATCCCTTTTATTTTGACAAGAAAATTCATGTTTATGTTCATTTATAAATAAATAAAATTTTTTGGATGGAATTTCTAGCTCACTCATGTCAATTCAAAAGGTAAGACTAACATGTAAGAACTCAAATGAGAGATTCATGATTTGCTTTCCACGTGAAATGGTTGGATTTTTTAAAAATAAATATTGGGATAACATTTAAAAAAATATCACATTTATAAAAGTAAAAAAAATATCAAAGAAAAAAAATGATAATACATGAAGAAAAAAATAAAAAACAGCTAAATTAAATCATGATCCAGGTGAGTCCCTCTCTCTTCTTTTGTTGTCTTGTTTTATTAATTTGGTATGTTCTTGTTTGCTAGTCGTAACTAGTATCTATTATACAAAGCTTGTTTGAAATAAATTTTTAAACTCAATAGAACCATGTTGCACTCTCTCGTATGTCTCTCCCGTTTTTTCTGTTGATTTAGTTAAATAGAACTATCTTGTTTTATCTCGTTTTACTGTTTTTATATATTTTTAAGGTACTTATTAAATTCTATTTAAGCTGTGTATTCTTGTATTTTGAGAGAAACGAGGGGCATCTAAACATCTACCCTTGTATTTTCTTCACTTTACATATAAAACAAAATAAGGAACACTCAACCCTTCACCTCACGCGAAAAAACATATCTAAACACTTACCTTTGCATTCTCTTCATTATACATATAAAACAAAATAAGGAACATGCAACCTTTCTCCCTGTACAAAAAAATATCTTTTTCATCTTTTAAAATTTTCATTTGTTTATCGCCGGATAAAAATTCAAATATTTATTTAAGCACTGAAGAACCTTTCTTTTCATAATAAATTACTTTACAATTATGACTTGGATCCAAAACTTATCATTTAAGAAAAGTTTTCCTTTTAAGTCTTTTCATTATTTCATTAAAAATATATTATCTCGTTAAAAGATATCCTAACTAGGATTATCAGTTTCATTTCAGTTAACATTCTTCTTTTAATTAAAAGTATTTTATCATATCAGGGTTATATTGTTTATATGTGTGTGTAAAAACATAAAATATTAATTCAACATATAACTTTAATTTAAATCCAATGATAAATTAATTTAAAATAATGCAATTAAAATTTTAAATACAACATCATGTGTCTGAAAATAATTTTAAAATTTAAATATTATATTTAGTAAGTACAAGATTATTGGTTTTGTGTTGTGATACAAGTTAGATTATTTTTTAACATAAAAAGATATTAACATTTTATAATAGAAAAAATAATTTAAACGGCATAGGAGCTGACCTTATTGACTTGATGGGTCAAAAAACAACCCAATAACTAATAAAAATATAGTTTGATTATGAAAAAATTAAATACTATATTTTTTAAAAAAATATTAAGATGATAAAATGTTAGATCAGCTCAATACAACCTTAATTTTTCAAATTCATAATTTGGGTTATGAGACTATGATAACCCTTGTATAAAATATTTTAAAACAAATTATAAAGTTTGATTTTCAATAAATTCATTTTTAAATGACAAGATTAGAAAAAAATCAATAAAAAAAAAGATACAGTAAACCAACACAGGTTAACTCGCAAGATTCTTAACCCGGGTCATGAGATCGAAATATTTTCATAAAAAATAAATTAAAATAAATGACAAAGCCTGATTCATAATCAACTAGATATTGAAAATGTTAAATAATAAAATTTAAAATAAATTAAAATATTATTTATTTCATGAATATCACTGCATCTTTTTTAACTATTATCCTGATTATCACAAAAATTATAAATTAAACAAGACTATTAACAAAACCTTATTATTGCTGTTCAATAAATATAAAATGATCAGATGATTACATATGTAACATAATTATTTAGTTTATAATCATGCAAACATGTAAAAACATGATAAACTTGAAATTATTATAAAAATCTAGCTAGCATGCATGCTGCGCAGATATATAAACTTACGAGAGATATGAAAAACAAACAAACTTGTCATGCAAACCAAACAAGTATTGAAACTATACTCAAGCAAAATTAGTTTACAATGCTCACCTGTTGAAGTTTTTAGAAAAATAATTTAACTTGAATATTTAGTTGTAATCAGAGATTAATAATCTGTCCTCCAGGTTCTATCGCCTTCTATTTTGTGCAAGAGGATTAACTTCAGTGAATATTTAAGAATTTTAATAATTTTTTTTATCTAGATGTGTTTCTAAATAAGATATAACAAACTCAAATAAATTATATTGAATATTTATAAACAAAGACCAAACTTAAGCTCCATAGCAGAAATAATAAATAGGAGAATGATTATAAGAAAAACCAACAACAAATAGATAAAATAACTCAAAAAATCCTTTAATCTATTTTCACCCATTCAAGACACTTACATACAACAACTCCTGTCACATAATTAATACATTAGTTCATGTAACGAGATATTTTTAAAATTTTAAAAAATCACTAACCAGGTAGAGATTTAATGACAAAATATTTAATAGCTTTTAGTACTCGGTTAATACTTTAAAAATTAACATCACAATTATTTTGACGTGTTTTTTTAGAAGCTACAATTACATCTAAAAGCCATGGTTTTCTCAAACGGAGCATGGTGTCTTACGTCGTGCTAAAAGTCACACATGGCCCCTTTACTTTTCAATTAAAGGCAAAAAAAATAAAAAAAAATGTATACAAAACAAGTAAGTTACCAAGTGAAAAGGTTAAAAAACCAACTCTCCTGCTTAGAAATAAAATGTCCCTGAAAATTCTTGCTTCCACTAGACCTTTCGTATCTAGCTCTGATTGGAAATGATGATTCAATTTGAAGTAGAGGGTTTGGCGACCGAAAGTGTAAAGTAGAAAGCTTTTTAGCCATCAATTATGATTTTGTGTGAGGAGGACGGCGCGGAGGAGGAGGCTGTTATCGGAACTTCAATACCCATGTGTGGCTAGCTAGATTAGCACGCTATCAGAAGCTCTTTTTGTCGGTGTGGATGACGGGACAATAATGCCACCCAAGCCAAATACATATAAAGCTTTTGAAGGTAAGAGACGGCGGTGATGTATTTTCGACCATTTTTTTTTATATATATAAAAATAAATTAGACCGGACAACAGCATAACAAAGGCCATCTATCTGGAATATTTAAATCTACAAGCCTGTCAGCGACAAACCTTCCATCAGAATTAGAACAGTGGTCAATGATTAATTGGTGGCGAATAAGCTTTTGAAGACTGGGCTAGGACGTGGCTGGTTAACTAGACAAATCCTGTTGGATAGCCCCGGTGAGTCCAGGGTATTCCGAGCTTCAAATACTTAGTAATATAATATTTTAAAATTTACATAATTTTGCATTTTTTTAAAAACAAATTATGATAATATTAACAATTTTTACATGAATAGTTCTGTATTTTTCGAGTAATTTGCTTATTAATATTGAGCGAGACATGTATTTTTATATTATAATTTTTTATATATATTTTATTCATATTCATGACTCTTATATTTTTCATATAAATCAGTAAAAATTATATTATTTATAAATTTTTGCTAAAATTTACTTTCATAATAAGTTTTTACTTGAAAAAAATGTTTTTTCATAAGAAAAAATAAATACATAAATAAAAAAAACCAAGTTTTCGATTAAAATTGTACATGTTTTTTCCTTTTCTTTTCAAATCACTATGATTTCTGTGAATATTTTGGCTGATTGTTATTACTTTTTATTCAATAAACTATGATGTCAATAAAAAAATCATTTTGTTGTCAAAATAAAAAGATTACATTGATGAAAAAAATACATTTTTTCCTCTATAACTCTACTGTTATTTTTTTTCCTTTCTACTGTGTGATTAAATAAAAATAAAAAATATCATAAAAAAATCATAATTGTAGCTTCTCTCTGTTAATCTTAAGAGAATCCGAGACAAGGAAACGGCAGATTAATGCATGAAGGAATTAAAGGCGGGAATGCAAAGGAATGGAACCGCTAAAGTGGCGCTTCTAATTAATCCAACAAGAAGAGCCTCCCTCACTGGTTCGTTCGTTCGTTCGAGTAAGGAAGGCAAATGAGAGGTGTCTTCTTAGTTCTCACGCAGAGACACAACTGTGCATTGATTTAGGAAGACAAGTTCTGTCTAACAAATCCTTAGCTAAACGCCATGATCAATAGTTGCAGTCAAAGATTCTACCAACCAATGTCCATTGGAATTGGTCAAGTTTTGTGCAAATTGTCTCGTCAATTCCCTGAGAAAGAATATTACAGTCGAGTTGACCTTCCATCACCAAATTTTCACGGTTGGTGGTCAGTAGAACATCTGATAGTCTGTCCGTCCACCTCAGGGTGTGGTCAAATATGAGCTTAAATTTTCCCAATACTCTTGTTAAATAAGATAGCCGTTTCAATTACAAGCTTCAGCCATGATGAAGAGATAACAAGTAGGCAGCAATCGATCTGGGAACGCTGTTTGTGAAACGGAAGAAAATCTTGATGCCCAGGCCTCTGCAAAAGAAGGAATCAGAGAGAAAAGAACTGGCATTCCTTTTTATTATGTATGAACAGATCGTACTGGCACGAGCAGTAATTAGGAAACATGTCCAGCATAGCAAAAATTAGATCACAAATCCCTAGCTAGTAGGCAGAGGGGGGTTGTTTCATACAGAAATGAAATCACATCAGCCACCGAACTGCTAGTGAAAAATATCAACACCAAAATCCACTAATACTGCTAATCTAACTAGCTAAACGTTACATTCCTGATAGCCCAGCCTCCAGGATACCCACATGTTCCGCAACCATACTCTGGCGTCTTTGTTGTGTACCGATATGAACCTGGATTCTGTGTCAGTGGCGATTGATATTGATGCTGATGCACTCCGTGATCCACAGCAACTGATGGTGGAAGTTGTAATGGAAAGGTTGGCTGAGGCATAGTGTAACATACCTTTACTGGATGAGATAACTCCATAGAAGGCAGCCCGGTGCCTGGTGAAGGGGAACTGAAGCTGATATCATCAAGGGAAGAGTATAAGCATGCGTTCCTTGGCTTAACATCGACCTCTACGGATGGATAACGAACTTTCTTAGGTGACGAGAAACGAATTCCTGGTGGCAAATCAACTTTTGGACTATCAATTCCTTCCTTCTGGACTTTCTCATTCACCTCATAGGAAAGATTCAGGACACCATTAGGCTTCCCATCGCTGTTTCGGACCTGATAGCTTACAAACCTGACACTACCGTTAAACTCCTCAATCAAATCCCTGAATGGAACACAAACTTCCCCGATAGATTTGTTACCAAAGATGGCACCTTCGCAGCGCAATTCAAATTTGAAAAAGAGATGATCACCATGACCAGGAAGTGAAGTGGTATTGATATCAAACTGCATCATATGATTCCATTCAGGATTGCTACCTCCTTCTCTGTCCGCTGGTGTCTTTTGCCGCTGCAGAAGCTGCTGCTGTTCGTTCTTCTTCGCTTCATCGTTTAGAGGTGTCTTTTGCCACTGCAGGCGTTGTCGTTGCTTTTCGTTCTTCTTCAACACACAGCGAAGAAAGTCCACTGCTGTCTTTTGTCGCTGCTGTTCATTCTTCCTTGGTTCATCATTAAAAACGGAGACAACAACATAGACTGAGAGCTTGTGAAAGAAATTGAACGCTTTGAGATCTCTGCAGGAAATTACTTTCAATTCTAGAGAGACCCCCTCCATGGTATGTTCTGCTTTCTTCTCTATTGAGCTATTGTGATCTCTTTCAACACCACATGAAAGGAAGCTCCCTTTTGGCATAGATCTAGCTTGAGGAACAAGAAGCAAAATAAAACAAGTGCAGAAGCTTCAACCAAGCCTCTAAATTATCTATCTATAAGACACGCTATTTGACTGGCCCACTTAAAAGAGCTTTCAAGTGTCCATTCATGTTAAGTGTGTTAAGGAGTTTGATATTTTTTTCATAGTATTTTTTATTTAAAAATATATAAAAATAATATCTTTTTATATTTTTAAAAATTATTTTTAATGTTAGTATATCAAAATAATTTGAATAGACTAATTTTTTTAATTTAAAGTAAAAAATTTAACTTTTTTAAAATATAAACAAATAACAAAACCTAGTAACAAGGATGCGGTTTCTAATGCTACGGAGTACATATTCTATTTTTTTACTATCGATCAATACCCCTTTTATTTTTTCCCTGAAAAGGTATATGCATAGTCATGACAAATACCCCCATCATTTCAAATGATGACCTTAATTTTTAGCAATAACATGTTTAAGAGTCTGGATTATTTTTTAAAATAATTTTTTATTTTAAAACATAACAAAATATTTTTTTTATTTTTAAAAAATTATTTTTAATATCAAAATATAAAATAATTTAAAATACAAAAATAAATTTTTTTATTTTTTTTTAAAAATATTTAAAACACAACGACAAACAGAAAGGTTCAATATATTCAAACCTTCAGGGCAGCGTGTTTTGAATTCGCCTTCTATTTTTTATTTTTGAGGTGCTATTGCTTTCATGATGTGAAATCCTAGCAGTCAAGTCGCCTTGTCTGCCCATTCCAACAAAAGAGAGAGAAAAGAAAGAAATAAAAAGAAGCAGTCACTCTGTCCACGCAGAATGCTTCGCTCATGGATTAGACGCTGCAATTCGATAAAGTGAGATAACTTGACACGAACCCAGAATAAAGTACCACTCAAGAACCCTAAGAAGGCGGAAGAAATGTTTACCAGGCAATGAAAGGACAACTAATAATTGATGCAACAGCATTGCTGTTCTCCATAAAGATTTCCGTGTTCATTAAGGCAATTATCAGCATACCAAGGAAAATGAAGGAGACTCCACAATACGAATACAAGACCCGTCCACACAATAAACAATCAAGCACAGCACGCTTTAGCGATAGTGAGAAATCCCACTAGTGGCAGTACCAAAAACCATTTCAAGGAATTCACTTACAGCATCCATTTCACTTGGGAGTTGAGACCCTGCTTTCAATCCTCTTTTTTGTCAAAAAGGGACAGAGAACCAGTAGATTTGTACCTAGGAGCATAGAAGATTGCTCGATTGCGTTTGGTATTCTGCGAAGAAACACATCATTCTCTACTTTCAAACTCCTAAAGACATTGTATGATAACCATATAAGCTGTAAAATAGAACTAAAAAATGATGCCGCTAAGCAAACAGATAACCCTAGTAAAATGCTTCACGTCCACCAGCCGCAGACTACAAATGAAGCTCACATCCATAAGCATGGCATGGAATAGAAGGTAGTTGTGTCAGTGCAAACAATCTCTGTGGAGCAATTATTGTTGCTTGAGATTTGGAGGTCTATGTTGCTGATTGTGATAGTTTAATTGGTTTCAAGATAACAAATTTGATTGCATAAATTAACAACATGAAATAAAATGCACAATAAAATCTCATACTCTTATCCAACCAAGTCTTGGTATCTACCTCATTGACTTTTGGTCTTTTTCTGGCCATGAACTTGGACTGCCGAGCAAATCTTGTTCCAACAACGAATAACGACGAGTGAGGGTATTAAAACCCAGGAGGCATTTGCACCGATATAGTACACATAATAGTGATATGAACTTGCAGCAAAGTGATCACCTTCCAAGTAGGCGGTTAGGAAATACACAGCTGTTCCATAGAGCTGTCCCAAAGAAACGGAAAACTGAAGTATGTAGCTGCATGATTTTCCTGAAGCAATAGCATACCTGCTAAAAGTCAGCAAGAAACACTGTTTAAGAATTAAGGGATTGAAGGTAATGGAAGATGACATGAAGTCTGTTGACACTTGAACAAAAAAATGAATCTCGTTCTAGATACCAAGTCAAGTGAAATCATACACTGCCAGGAGGCTAGCTGGACCCTCAAAAACAGCAGTCACTCCTTCAACAGTGACCGTTGCAGCATCCCTTGCAGCATATCTTGAATCACCTTTGCTATATTCCTTCCCTGCCAAATATATAATAAGTACCATTATTTACCAAAGTTTTAGAATTCCATGTTCTCTCTATAAAATAAAGAGTTAAAATGGGCTCTCAATTGTGAATAATGCTAAATGCTACAGATGAAAATAAAGTGTATATGAATAAAAGAGAAAAAGAAGTACTTACAAACTTCAGCCAGATAATGAGCAGTCTTGTCCTTGTAAAATTCTGGCGAGAAAACAAAATAACCCTCGAGAATCAAGTGTGTGAGACCAGTGAAAGCCCACCAGCACATGAGCAATCTATCAATTTTGGCTAATTTACGAGACCTTCCTGAAACCGGAGAAATGGCCTATTGCAATTACTTAATTAATTACTCAAAAACATTCTATTCTCTGCAAGAAAGTTCTTCTGATTAATAAAACAAAGAATACCGCTTATTGAATGCGCTAATCACAAAGGAACAGGATGCAAAACAAGTTTTGTTATAAAATATAGTATGGACCAAAAAACATGCTAGAAACCAAAAATTATCACCGGTCAGAGAAAATGTTGCATTTGCAGAGGAAGGATATCTATAATGAAGATTAAAAAAATACATCTAAACAAGAAACGGTCTGTAACCTTTCTTTTCGTTACTTGACCTTATAGATCGGAATCCACAAAATTACTGTCAATTATAAGTAGATGCCAGGACAATTAAGATCACTGTCAGTGTAACATTTTGTTTCATAAAGTTGTAACAGCCTGTAGTATACATGCAGGTCCTTTTAGAAGAGGCTGCATAGCTCCATCTTGAGGAGAGAAAAGAAAAACACAAAGTTCAAGTGCTAATCCAAGACAAACAGAAAGGAAGCGAGAAAAAATGAAAACATTGATTCTCCGTTGGGAACGAATTGTAGTTCCAAATCCAAAGTGAACAAGCCTTAATACCTTTTCCAGTCTACCAAGTACAAACACGGAACAAAATTAGATCTTGAACTACATACATGAAAATTGGAAGAAAGATCTCAAATTTCAATTAGCAAATGCAGAGTAGAGTGGAATAAGTTCATCTCCTTAGTTTATTTTTTATTTCTCATCGAAGATTTTGCTTCTGCCAATGGGTAGCCCAACAAGGCAACAGCCATTAATAACTGACCAGCGAACTCTGTGCATCGAATAATTAAGTGAGAAACTGAAAGCCAATCCCTCTAAGAAGATCCTTTAGCTTCTGCAACCATAAGAATACCCTGAAAAACATCTAGTACATGATTGAAAGTTGAAATCAGAGTGGGCCCTGCAGAATATGCATGCTTCAAAATATATGTTTACTGCTACTGCTAATAAACCAAAACTACAGACTGCGGGATTTTTCAAAGGGAATCTATAAAATCTACAATCCAGTACAGTATAGTTAATGAAAGCCCACTTTCAGTCTTGGAAAAGAGACACAAAAAAAGAGTGTAAAAAGAGGGCAAACCAGAGAGGATCCAGATGAGAGAAACGACAAGAAGGGAGGAGCGTCCATAGACAGAGACAATGGTGAATTGAGTGAGGAAATTAGGAACATAGCCAGGCAGTTTGAGATCTGTTGGTGCGTATGGATGCCGCTGCCCCTCCATTTTCGCTTGTTTGCCTCCGCCTCTCTCTTTCTCTTATGTGAGTCGTCGCTGCCAACTTCGTTTTTGAATTTATATTGGATTGGATTAGATAGGAGTCAGACGCAATGGCCTGTCGTTCTGTGGATCTTTGGAGTGGGCGGGTGGTCTTCAACTCTATCGATCTTTTTGTCTTTTTTCTTTCTCTGGTTTTTGTTTGTGCATGTGATTTACTTTACACTTCTTGTTTTAAGGAGTTTCTCTAGTGAACATGTTCATGTCAATTGGCAACCCTTTAATTTGGACTAATACTCGTGATTGGATTGTTATTTCATATGTTATTAAAACTTTTTATATTATATATTTTAGGTTGGTTTTTTTTAATAATCTATCTTGTTTAATTTTTGAGAGTATTTAATTGATTTTTAAAATGTTTTTTTTATAAATATATTAAAAAAATATTTTTATTTTTTAAAATTTATTTTGATATTAGGAAATAAAAATTCCCAAGAGCAAAATAAAAAATTATTTTTTAAAAAAACAGTATTTTAACTCTTAATCAATTATGTTAATTTTTTAAAATAATTTTATAATTTTGAAAAAAAATACTTTAATCCTTGTATAATTTAGTTATTATTTAACTTTGCTTTTATTTTTTAAAACTACATAATTATAATTTATAGGTTGTATAATACTTCACATCCTTATTAATATGCACCAAAGAAATCAATAAAAAAAAAGAGTGAATTATTTATAGAATTCTATTATATTTCAATCAATAAATAAAAAACAATTGTATCATATATTATAATTTTTCTGCTAGAAAAAAGGCAATCAAACCATCACCACCTTCATTACTTTCTCCTCATCGATCAGAATCTGGCCATTCAAACTAAATTCACAGAGAAAACCCCCGTGAGAAATTGTATTAAATATCCATGATCGTGACTCCACGATCTCATCTAGATGCCCAGAACCAAAGAACACCACCCCCAAAATCTCAAACAAGGTAAACAAATGGCAGATCTTGAGCTGTCCATTTATGGCTTGCTGATGCACGACCACAGGCATAGCACTCATCATAATTAAAATTAAAAATAAAAAGCTAGAAGATAAGGAAAAGTTGTCTTAGCGCAGGAGACAGTCCACGTTGGTATAATGAGCTGAGCTACCTCTGGATAAGAAAACTTTGAATTAGGTAGTCGGAGCAAGTTAATCTTCGATGTGATTTAATTATTTTTTATAAACTCTACAAGATTAGATTAATTATTTTATCTTTTTATTATACAGAAAAAAACTACTAGTTTAACTACATAATTAAATAATACAACATAATGCATATTACTCATATGTATTTTAATTTTTTTTAGATAGTATAATTTTTTTATGCTCTCAAAAACAAAATAAAAACAACTTTTTTATGATAATTAATTTATCATTTTATATTATTTTTTTTTGTAAATTTAAAGTTTATTCATATATATTACTGGATACTAGTATTAATTAAAAGAATTTACTAATATATGCAAGGTTGTCTAACCACCGAATATTATATTTTATCATGATATTTGAAATGTCTCAACATTTCTAATAAAATGTGGTGACGTATGCCTCCGATACTTTTTAGGTTTGGAGTCGATGATTGTGTTTTTTTTTTTCTCTATCACAAATTCAACATTAGCTACACTGAAAATTCAAATGAGCCTTGCAATTTATTTTCCTTCATACTTGGTCCGTGCCCAATTAATTACTATTTTTTTTTTAATTTTGAATAATCTATAAAATTATAAATATATTTTAATTTCACCCTTATTATTTTTTAATTTATAAATAATCTATCAAATTACAAATACATTTTAATTTCATCACACTATGATTTTTTAAGTTTTTAAGTTTGATTTTTATTTTTTTGATTACTATTTATTTTATTTATGATCATTTTTAATTTATTTTTCTATAATCTTATACTTTTTGGATTTTTTCTATCAAATTTTAAACCAAAAATCTAATACAATACCTAACGAACAACATGAGAAAGCATATTAAAATTTTATGTTTCCAATGTTCAAACAAGCATGTTAACATATATTAAAAAAATATTTTTTAAAACTATAACATAAAGTTACAAGTTACGCTATACTCACAACAGCTGTGGTCGATATCAAACTTACAGCTGAAAATTTTATAATAATTTGTACTGAAAATTACAAAATGGTAGAACTAAAAAGGTTGAAATTTTAAAATGTATTGTACGTGTTTTTGTAAAAATATGTTTGAAAGTGTTTTTGAGGTTCGTATATTGAAATATTCAATTTTTTTAAAAGTATTTTTAATTTTCTTTGAAATTCATCAGCAAACATGATTTTAATGATCCACGACATAGACGAGTAAACTCTTGATGGTTGGAATATGGAAAGCCCTGTTCAATACATTTTTATATACAAGAAAGAAAAGGAAAACCCAACCAGTGTTTAGAAATCTCCAAATTGTTTGCAAATAAGAGATCATGGTGCGATAAACATCAGTTTCTGTAATTAATTACAGTATGCATTTAAGCAGATGCAGCTGTAATGCGGGCAACAAATAGTAGCTAGGCTCATTTCTGCTTTTTTTTTTTTTTTTTNNNTTTTTTTTTTTTTTTTTTTGACATGTGATGTCCGGGCCAGCTTACGCGCACCACGACTAATCCACACGGCTCACTGAACATCTTGCAAGCCCAGTGAACAGGTAAGGCATCACGGGGGTGACAGGCGTGCATGGTGAGGTTCGAACCCCTGATACAAAGTAAGGAAACAAGCCCCTTCCACCACTAGGCTAGAACCTGCATGGTAGCTAGGCTCATTTCTGCTTCTTGAAGTTAGGAGCTAGGACCATTCCTCTTCACAGTTCCCAGTGACAAGACACGTTTGGACGTCTTATCAAGTGCACCGGACAACCACCCAGCACCAGCCGAAGCATAGTTTTCTGCTGCATGCTCAGCATCATAGACTGCTGCTCTTGTTTGGAGCGCTAGTGTTCTTCCTTTCTCTGAAAGCTTGTAATTCTCCTCTAGTTCTCTGGCCTTGCTCAACATTTCAACGCTTTTCAAAGCCACTTTCTGCACCGCAACTTGCACTGCCGGAACAAATCTGGACGATCCATGGTTCTGTAATTGAATACTAGAGAGACTCAATTTTCCAGGTCATGGCCACATGGTTAATTTTGAACTATTTGAAACTGATTACAGAAAGCATGAAAGATGAAGGTCGTGCCGCAGATGTGCAACAGTACAAAATTACTAAGGTCATTGCCGGACTAAGATTTAGGCGGATTGATGATGTCGTGGCCTAGGATGTCAGACCAAGCATGACCCTAGCCCAACACCAGCTGAAACTAGACCTACTAGAATAGGTTGTGCCCAAGCCCCCTTGATATAGCGACGTGAACATATGTGCATGGTAAAATGGAAGCTATTTTAACATTTTCCTGGCTAGTAAAGATTAACGAGCCTTAATTCGGCGCTCCAATTTCATAATGATGTCAATATTGGAGCTAACAGAGGAGAGCACTGGTTATCATAAAACACAGAGAGATAGAAAACACCTTTCTCATATCTGGACCGGTGATAGGGATCTCTATATCATGCGCAGACAAAATCCGAATTGGTTGCCCACCAACGAGAGCATCCTGCAAACAGTGATTTCTACTTTGTAATTTTAAAAATTACATCAAAGAGTCTATTGAGAGGGTGTTTAACATAGCAGCAGATGAAAGATCTTGACCGTAATCAAGAATTACTTCCAATGGGCTAGTCTTGACAGAAATAATATGAATTGAAGAAAATATACTTGGCAATTGAATTTTTCTCTCTTGGTTTTAAGATGAATCTTTCATCAAGAGTTAGAATTGTGGGCTTTTCCTTAAAACAACATTTGAGTTAGAATCTATGGATAACTCATGGATTTGAAAGCGAAATTCAACCAATCAAGTATTTTATGTGATGATTGCTATCTTTGAGTTTAAAATGAAGTAACTTGGATATATAATCAAGCTAGAGGTACCTATCTATTTACCAAGGCTTCCCAAGTTAGCTTGGAGAAGTCGACGAGTACTTGCTCACAGAGACCATGAAGTAGAAAGGAAAAAAAAACCCTTTTCTTTACCTTCAATGAATAGCATGAATGTCATATTATAAAGATCAAATCCATTCTTACACTCAGGAGAAGAGCAGTCTGAAAAGCATATGGCTGTGTGAAAGTCACTAGAGCTGACTGCATTTGGTCTTTGTCTCTGCTAAACACTCCAAACATCAGATCATAATAACTACTAGAAAGAAAGAAAATCAGACATTCAGAAAATCAAAATTAAGAGCAGATCATAATGAAACTGTTTAATTACTTCTGAAGCTCAATCTTCTCAACAGTTCCACAATAAGAGAAGAAGGTATTCAACTCTGCGAGAGTCACACTGGCGGAGAGGTTGAGAACTTGAACAGTTAAATCTGACTGAGCCATTATGCTTAAAGCTTCGACCTCACCACCCTTCTACCGAAGTCTATATATCTGTTGTTACCGCGCACAAAGATGCCGCCAGGTAATTGAATGGATAGGTATGGAAATGTGAACTTTATAAGGGATATATTTACATGGCTGAAGAATAAAGGGGAAAAGGATATATTCCTCTTTAAAAAGATGAACTTGTTTCTCTTTAAAAAGATGAACTTGTTTCCAAGAATTCCTCGGCGGATGTATTCTGCATTAGCACCTGAAAGACTCTAGCATCACATGTACATGTGTAACATGACAGGAAGACATTTCCGATAATTCATATGAAACCACACTGTAGCTATAATGTAAAAAAAAAAACATCTAAAATACACAACTCAAAACTTTGTAGCTGATAATTCTTTCTACTTGCCCGCAACCTTGGGAGCATATCGACTCCAACATTGAAAGGGCCAAAAAAATAAAAAAAAACACTAAAACAGTACCCAAAATAGGATATCGAGGCCGGATTCTGCTGTGGGGTCGTTTTAACTTGAAACGCCGGCATCAGAAACGGGCCTTCTTCAATGTGGTTTTTAATGAAACATTGCCGAAAAGCTAATATAGTGCAATATAGTGATAAGGCTAAAAATTTGGCAAGATTAATATTATTTTTGTGGTTGTTTTTAAAAATATCTTTTACTTGTAAATATATTATGATAATATTTTTTTAAAAAAAATTTTAATTTGACATCATCAAAACCATCTAATTTATTTTTTAAAAATATTAATTTAATGAAAAAAATATTTTAAATTTTTTTAAAAACATTTCTAAATCTCAAAAATGTGGTTTTAAACATAGAATCCGCAAATAACATCTTACTAGTTTACGAAGACAGAAAAAACTTAAATGATTCCAGGCCTTTTTGCAACTATTTAATAGGCTTTAAAGATTTTTTTTTTTTTTTTGAGCCGATGGTTATAGTGACTCTAGCTAGCCTAACCAGTGTGGCTTGCGCTACAATTAAAAAAATGACAGTTTCCCAAAACAGGAGAAAAGCTAAAAGGATTGATGGACTTATTATAATTATTGGGCTCGGTTTGGACGCCCTCTTCTTTTACTCTTGAATTGGGCTGGCTTAACCCTTGTTTTTTCTCTCCTTTTATTTTCCTCCTCCTCCTCCTTTCTTCGTCTCCTCGGTCGGGCCTGCTTTTTTCTCATGCTCTCTCCTCCTCTATTGGGCTTAATTTTATAGCTGGGTTGGGCTGTATTTTCTCCTCCTTTTGCAGTTCGGTTGGAATGCCTTTTCTCCCCCCCCCCCGGGCTTCGTTTTGCAGCCTGGTCAATAACCATATATCTATCCATATAATTCGTCTGAAGTCCACATATGGGTCCATAAAATGATTTTTTTTAGCTTTTAATCAAAATATGAACCTCCGACATAATTTGGGCAGGTTAGGGTTGCAATTAAAGAGATTCTTATCATAGATTTCAGTCGTTGAATTCTAAGGCCACACGAAGTAATTCATCATAAACTGATAAATGGAAGAGTGTGAGCTTCACCTGGCTGTGGAAAACGATACATAATTGATCATGTTTTTGTTCAGTAGAAGTTTTGGCTCGATACTATGTTTATTGGATTGTAGATATTTGTGGATGTTTTTATAAATTTTATAGGATTGCATGTAAATTTTACATGAAAAAGATACAAAGAAAGAAAGTTGGAGGCAATTCGATGCCCAGCTCGCATAGACCAGGCCGAGGGCGAGGCGAGCACAGATCCATACTTGCGAGCTTGCCCGAGCTAGCCCATTCGGCTGAAACTTCTTGTTATTGTTTGTTGTAAGTGTTGGAACTACCACTTGAAAAAAGCGTAGTTGGCATGACGGGACAAAAAAAAATAAAAAAAATCTAGTCGCTATCGATTATGTTTTAAAATTTAATGTACTCATGAGTGATTTTTTATTTTTAGTGCCTGGATAGTTAATAATCAAATGTTAATATCAATATTTTTTTTTTAAATTTTTAAAGTTGATAATTTACGATAAAAAATTTAATATTTGTAATTTTTTTATAAAATTAAGAATTAGCTTGAGATTGTAATGAATAATAGAATTAACCTGAGATTCTAAAAACAACATTGATTGTTCTTATTTTGTCAAGATAAATCCAACAGGAATAAAAATATAAATATTTAAATAATAGAAAAATATAAAATTTTTATTTAGATTATTCAGTGGGTATATATAATATTTGAATATTATTATGTTGACTGAATGAATGAGTTGGAGTGTTATTTTTTTAATATTAATAAAAAATAAATATTATTTTTGCAATATTAATATTAATATGAAAATACAATATGTTTTTTTTTTAATCTATATACCTTGCGTACAGGAGATAATTATTGTACGGAGCCTCTGGCAATGATCACCGGCTCCACTCTCATCCGGGCAAGCAATGTACAGAGTCCGGTCACTATCGAGTCAAAAGATCAGGGTTTTTTTTATTCAAAAATAATGTACAGACACGTAATTGTCATGAATGGTTTCTGGCACCGGCAGGCGGCAGGTAGAAAATCCAAAACCTAATCCCAGTGCAACTTCGACGGCAGAGCTCCGCGTGGAGAAGAGAACGCACGATAAAGCTGTGTGTGAAAAGACAGCTGCCCTCCGTAGAAAAAGAAAACGCAGATGGAAGAAAAAGGCGACTGAGAATGGGGCCAAGACAGGGAACGAAAGATAAAAAGAACGTGCCGTGCCACTTTTGTAGCCAAAGATTCTCCAATGAAGACTTTGGGAGCCGTGATTGCATCGCTGTTCTGTAATTACTTTTTGACTCCCTTTCCTAGAGCTGTTCTCGTGCCCACGTCATCATCCCTCTTAATTTCTTTTTTCTTTTCCTTTTTATTCCTGTGCTAACAAAAAAATAAAAATAAAAATCATGCAACTATTTATAAGGATTCTTAAAAAAAATAATTATCATATTTTTTTATTTACATAAAGTGTTTGAATCAGTTTGCGCGCATCATGAATAATTTTTACAGTTCATTGAATACCCTGTAAATTCAGTAGATATGTAAGATATCGCGAGGATAATAAACATACACGCTAAAACTCGAATCCAAATAGAGTATAAAGAAATAAGTCTCTAGTGAGGCTCTGAAATGCAATAATTATAACGTTTTTATTATACATGAGAGTGAATTGCTGATAGAAAATAAAATATAAATAAAATAGAATATTAAATATCAACACAACAAGCTTCTCCCGATGTAATGCTGAGGTGGGTTGCAGCTAGTTTGGAATTCCATTTTGCATGTAGCTGCTCTGTGGGATTTATCAACACTTGACTAAGCTTAGGAAAAAAGGAGCTCGGTTATTGTTAATTATTATTATAAAAATTAAAATTTTAGATTATTCAGATAAATTAATATTTTTTTTAAAATGTCATTCTAATAAATTTTTAAATAAAAAATATTTTTTAAAAAATCATAACAATAAATATACTAATAATATTAATCCATCATTAAATCCGCCGATTCAAAAAGCTACGTCTATTATTTTTTCTAGTTAAAATGAAAAAAAATGGCCACGAAAGCAAAAGCACGGTTCTTCTTCTTCTTCTCCTCCTCCTCTCATCAGCTATCTTTCCCTGTTTTTGCCTTGCCTTTTCCCTCCGCCCTCCTCTCTTTTACCTCCGGTAGGGAGATTCTCTCGGCTCCCTCCATCCCTTCTTACCTCTAGGTAAAACGAGAAATTGCCTTTCCAACATTCCCACCCGTTTACCTTGCCCTCCTCCTTTTGCCTTTCGCCTTTAATGTTTCTCTCTTTTTTTCCGCTACAGGTTTGAAAAATGATAATAGTTCCCTAGATCTCCTTGTTCATTGTAAATGGGGAGATCTGAGGGTGAGTGAAAGGGATATCCTTTGATGGGGGGTGGTGAGAGAATGCGAGGAGGAAGTGGAGGAGAAAAAATGTACAACACATCAACTCCAATGCATACGCATCAACTTTCCGATTCTAATCGCCGAATTATGGGTAGCCTTAACGATAATAGAGCTCGTAATCTTCGAGTCTATCAAGCTTGGAAAGGCAACAATGTAATATCTTCTTTTCAACTTGTTTCCCCTTTCCCTTTCCCTTTCACTTGTATTTTCTCTCCCTGTCTTTACGTGTTTGTTATTATCATGTTTTATGTTCTCCGCTTTTCTTTTTGTTTTTGGCTCTTGCCCCGCTTCGTTTCTTAGCTTTCAAACCAATTTACAACTGTTTTACCTACAAAATCAGTGAAAATAATTTGCCCCCCAAGTAGTTTTTTTCTCAAAATTCAATTCCCCCCCCCTTCCAATTGCTAGTGTTTCTACAGCCTAATGAATCTTTATGTAATCATTTCACCAAAAAATCTTTATGTAATATTAAATCCATCTTAGTAATTAAATTTTTCATAATAAGTATTTTGCATTACTAATTATACTTCCTTTTAAACTGATAACTTCATGGAAACATCAATGCTACAATGTTGGAAGTCACTAGGCATGTAAACTGCACTAATGTTTATAAGCAACTTCATAGTCAAGACCGGGCATCCAACTATCCGAGTAAAAATCACTGCTTTAGTTATTACAAGTGTTATGTTTGTTCTTTGTCCATACTGTGCTTCCAAAAAGAAGTTTTTGTTAACATATAATAGGTGATAATTTTGCAGAAAAATCAGTTTTCTGCAGCATCTGTTGATTTTTCGTTCTGTGGTTGCTTAGAACAACAAAATTACTAGAATGATTATTGCATCTGTAACATTTTTAGCTTGTGCATAACATGTTCTATTTCATGTGATTAATTTTCAACATGGTTCATTGGTTGAATCTTTCACAGTCTAGTTATAGCTATCAAGTGTGCTGCTTCATGTTTACCGTTTACGGCTACAAAGCATGTGAAATGCATAGATCATGAAATAAGCAAACCTACTACTGACTCGATCCTCTAATTCTTCTGCAGATATTCTGCCTTGGGGGTAGACTAGTGTTTGGTCCAGATGTCAGGTCGCTATTCCTTACAATCCTTCTAATCATGATTCCAGTAGTCTTATTTTCCGCTTTTGTTTCTCAAAGGCTCATTGAAGACTTCCAACACCAGCTAGGTGATTATATTGTAGTTATATGTGCCATCTTGACAGCATACGTGAGTCATTCCTCTTTTACTGATCTTCAGTTAGAGCTGTTTCATAATATATTACCATCACTTCCCAGCATTGACAAAGTTTTTTCTGTCACCAAAATGAACCTAAATATACCAATAAATAGATAAATAAAAAAAGAAGAGATCATTGTAAATGTCATAACAGATCCCTGTATCACCGAATCTATCCTGAAAGATGGTAAAATGAAGCAGATTGATGTAAAACATAAAATGAAAGGAGCTGTGGAGCTTCATCCTAATTGATTTCCTGAAAGTATTTATAGTTAAATTTGTTTATAGTCACACTGGCCCCACAGCCAAAATCTTTTTAGACTTGAGTTCTGAGAAAACGTTGGAAAAGGAGTTTGGAACCGTATTGTAAAATTGAAGCCTTCTCAACTTGGCTAAATGGCTGTGCAATTTCTAGTTGATTTATGTTTCTCATTTCTTGGAGACTGATGTACAGCCTGTAAAGGTCTGAACTTTGACATTAGACAAAAAGGAATCAAGTTACTTTGAATTAAAGGTTGAGAGAAACTTGTCTTGCTTTTCCTTCCCTTGAGTTTTGACATGGCAGGATAATGGTCATCAATCAAACACGAAATCGCATGATATCTCTTACTTCTTTTTTTGCTCTTGCTCTGAGCATTTTTTGAGCTAAAACAGTGTTAACATCAATGCTGACTGACCTTATAATGTACAAGTTCTTCCATATTCCAGTGAATTTACTTGGCAATTTGGCTTTTGTCATTGGGTTGTTAACCTGTTCAGGTTATTATTCTTCTCTTCCTCACTTCTGCAAGAGATCCAGGTATTATTCCTCGTAATCTCCACCCTCCAGAAGATGAAGGCTCAAGTATATCTGCTGATTGGCCAGGAAGTCATGTTTCTGGCCCAAGTTTACCTCCCACAAAAGATGTTATGGTGAATGGGATGGTAGTTAAGGTCAAATACTGCCAAACGTGCATGCTATACCGCTCACCACGATGCTCTCATTGCTCTATATGCAACAATTGCGTTGAGCGTTTTGATCATCATTGCCCATGGGTGGGGCAATGTATTGGCAAGGTATCGTCCAGTTTAACAGTGTTCTATCATGCATATTTTGATTTAATTATGGATTTGGTACTTATCTTTTTTTTTTTTTTGTACATTCACATTTTGGTTGGATGTATTGCTTCCATCAATTTTAAACCTTTTGGCTTGCCTAGGGCCAATATGATGGCCTTCAACTCCCTCATCTATTAGTGCATCCTCCACCGCATATATCAGATAAAATGTTTTGAAATGCTTTTGTAGTATATACCCAATGACAACTGAATATACTGTGATTAGGCATGCGACTGTGGTAGTTCATGGTAAGTGCATTTATAGTTATGCGCTTACTGTGTGTGACAGATACTGAATCCCCTGGCTTTCTTTGGATGTTTTTAATGCTAAAATGGACTGGAAAAAGAAAAAGAAAAAAGCAAAAAGATTGAGCTAGTAAAGAATGCATGATTTTCTTTCTTTCTTTTTCTATACACAGTAGATATTCTTGGAGCTGGCCATTGTGTAAGATTTCATTAGAATTTCAAAACTGAATTATTTGGAGAGGAGGGTGGGGGTTGATTTAGTTAGGAGTGATATGTCAAATCAACAACTCGTTAAATGATTATATTCATGTTAGTAGTTTAAACCTAGATCATCTGGCATGAACTTTTATGTTTCAAATTTCAATACTTGATAAGTAATCTGAGACTTGTGTCATTTTTTTTGGTTCTGTAATTTGTTTTATTTTGTGCTTGAGATATAAGGCCTGGGCTAAAGAGCTGAAATTTTCTGCAATCTGGATTGACTCAGTAATGATGTTGATAGCACTTGAGATGATTCTTTAATGTATTCAGTTATTGTTTGTGAAAACTTTGTTTTAAATGGCATGGAAAACTAATGATATCCTGATCCTCCAGTAGGCAAAAAATAGATAGATCTGATCTCTTAAGATCCTACTGATTTTACTTCATTAGTTTTTGTTGTAAAATTCTGTCTGACCTTCATACGCCTAACTGGGTAGAGTGTTCTGTTGACAGAGGAATTACAGATTCTTTTTCATGTTTGTGTCTTCCACAACTATTCTATGCCTCTATGTTCTTGCATTCTGCTGGGTCAACATCAGGAAGATAATGGATACAGATCATTGTGATATATGGAGGGCCTTTCTGAAGTCTCCTGTTTCTGGAATCCTGGTATTGTACACATTTATATGTGCCTGGTTTGTTGGAGGCCTCACTGCATTTCATCTGTACTTGATATGCACCAATCAGGTTGCAATTTTCTCTTCACCCACATTTTCTCTGTTGTTCCAAATGCTTTTCCTCATTACTCAACCTGCAAGTTATTTTATTTTTGTGCAGACAACATATGAAAACTTCAGGTATAGGTATGATGGAAAGATGAATCCTTACAACCTTGGTTGTGTTCGTAATGTTCTGGAGGTTTTCTTCACAAAAATTCCAAAATCGAAGAACAAGTTCTGTGCAAAGGTCCTGGTTGATTCATCTTCTGGCTATGCTGCTTCAATGCCGTTGAGCCATGTCTTGAGCCCAGAGGTGCCCAAAAGGAGCTTTGACATAGAAGTGGGAAAACGACAAGCTGTTGCTGATGAGGATTTTGAAGATTTACAAAGTCAGATTGACAGTATTGGGGGATTGGAGAGGTGTGGAACCCAGCCAAGACACGCAAATTGGGATCATAAAGCCAACTGGGAGATAACACCAGATATACAGGTGTTGGCTGCTGAGTTTGGAATGGAACCTGGTTTGGCAGATGGGCAGAAAATTTCTCGTGATCATTGAAGTTTGTTTCAAGAAGCATGTTATAGTGAGTGGAAGGTTTTCTGGTCCAAGTCAATATGACATCTCTAACGGGGCTGATTGAAACTGATCTCTGACATGGCGTTCAACTCAAAAGTGCCCATCAAAAGGGTGTTAGATGCTTCACGTGTGGAAGGAGAGAATGCTCTTGTTTGTTTAGGTATGAAACGGTACATGCTGTAAATTTGTTGTTGTGCTATTACGTGTTTCATTTGTCTGGAAATTTGTTGAGTGTTAATACTTGTCAATTGATTCGTAATGTTAGACAGAACCGTTGGCCTCTTACATGAGCTCTAATTCAGTCATTACTGGTAGATTATAAGGGATACTTTACTGGAATGGGGGAACCACTCCCTGTTTTCAGAAGGTGGCGTAACTTAAAATTTATTATTTTTTTCTCAATTCCTTCTTACATTTTTGTGCCAGGGAAATGCTTTGCTAAACTGCAATGTGTTTGTTTCCAGGGAAAAACTGAAAATAATTGGTTAATCAGTGAACTAATCTGAAAACTGCTGAGAATTGCTGGTCGACAATATTTGTATAAGCCTCCAGTGTCTGTATGAGGGTCCAAGTTTCCCGCCTAAGTTCACGTGATATCTTGATCCATACGCCATCGGGATCATCGAGAGAAACTAGTTTGCGAGTTTGATATTGAGAAATCTCTACAGTCACTACCAGAAAACCTTTTCTGGTTCTCTCAGATTTAAAAAAGGGAGAGCTATCGTGTAGTTTTAATTTCAATTGTTTTATGAAAAAGAGAAAAAAAAAGATACATTCATCTTAAAATCACCCTCGTTTCCAAATAAATGACAGCATTGTGTCGTTAAAAAAAAACGATAGGCATACAGTACAGATGTCAGGTCGAATGCCCTAAATCCAAATAATACAATTATTTTTAAGAAGGCATCTTGTGCCGATAGAGATGACACATGTTACCATTGACCAGCCACAGAACGATGCAATTCTGATGGTAGACATGCGAACATGGCAAGCGTGTGGCAACAGACCCTACTGAAATCTCGTCTAAGCAAACTGTCCATGTCAAACACGATTCTTGATCTCCAACCTTTACCTTATCCAGACTTTCAGTGGACTCCTTGCTCGCGGGTTGCTTGTTTGGTGCTTCGTTAGCACTGATATGCTCTGCCAGCCTGATCCAAGCACCATCTTTATTATGAAGAATGTGATTAAGATTTGTTACTGTATCGGAATAAGGGTTTGGCGGTTGCTACTGCATGGATTCATCAAGATTCTCACCAATAAATAAACCGTAAAAAGTATGACTCAATTCAACAATTCAAAGATCTCAATGCCTTGTAGCTTATAGAGATCAGGAGCCTAATAATAATAATCATATTGAAGCTTTTGAAAATCTTTGAATTTGTTTACACTCTTCCCTGCTAGTCAAAGGACATGATAATCTGCAGGAGAGGATGGGTCCAGAGAGATTTTAGTTAACACAAGATAGGTTAGGCATTCAAAACTTGTAAGTTCAGCATTAAACATGAGTGCGGGGCATGGAAGTGCCTTGTGTACTTTCCCTTGACTGAAAAATCTATTGAAATTCTTGGAGCTTACGTTAACCAAATGCTAAAAGCAGATTTTTTTTTTTTTAATATTCTCTGGGAAAGAAAGTACATTTATGGAAGCAGCCGGTCTGCCTGTGCGAGTGGAATTCTTCACTGGTTTACCAATCTGAATGCAAGTTGTGCAAGTTTTGCTCTGCGTTTGGGTATCCTAACCCCATTATGTTGCCTTCATAATTTCGCTTCCTCCCCACAGCTGAATGACCAGTTGGTGGTTCCACTCCTAGGAAATCAACTGTCATTTTTTCACTGCCTCCCATGTATGCTTCACCGGCCAGTGCATGAGCTGCATTTCCATTTTCTATGTCCATAAGGAGAGGAGATTCAAAAAACCCAGTTTGACAAACTGAATTTCTTGGATAACCTGGATCCAAGTTCTTGTCAAACATCCCTGTATCTCCCAAATATATACCGTTCATATTTGCAGCATGTGGTCCTATGTTGCTACCATCTATTGAAGAACCCTCTGGGACTGACCCAGATGAGTTCATGCTGGTTGTAGAGTATCCATTAAATCCTTTAAAGAGTATTGGGGCGATTGAGTTGTCGCTGATTTTTGCACCCATCACTGCAGCCTTTTGTAAGAGAGCTGTTGCTGACGTATAACTAGAGCCAACTGCCAAAGGAGAAGTGTTTGATCCGTCCAAAGAGCTAAAACGAGCCAGAGGCAGTGAAGTTCTTGGATTTATATTACTCGACATCACCATCCCGGATGAGTTCAAAGATAACGGTCTCAATGCACTGTCAGAGTTCACGGCAGAAATCGTGAGATTCATTGCTGCGCTTTTGTTTGTGCAGGCGTCCGAGCTTGGCATTGATGAACTGAAAGGCTCTTGCTCTTGTAACATTCCTCCCGTGGCAGCGAGATTCTGGTTCACTTTGTAGTTCTCCTCTGCCAATGCATCACAAAAGGCTCTATGCGTGACAAAGCTGTCCTTCCTGCACAAAACATTGATGAAGGGTTAGCTACATTTTTTCTTATAATCTTCCATCATCTGTATTTTCTGCATCTCATCATTGAACATACTATTTTTTTTACTGTTTCAAGTAGGAACTAAAACTCGAACATTAACTTAAGTCAGAATTTGATCTTTCTTGAGAAAATTATAATTCACATAATATCGGTAAATTTCACCTTGAGAAAATTGTACCGCAATCACAACGATACTCTCGAGTTCCACATATCTTGGTGTGTGCCTTCCAGTCTGATTGAACAGCATACCGTTTCGAGCATTTGTCACATTTCCATGTCTTCTCTCCATGCTTTCTGCAAAAGTGCTTCTTTATGCCAGTCAGGTCACCGAGAGCTCGACTTGGATCGTTATGGACACAAGTTGGCTCAGGACAAACATATACCCTCTTCTTAGCCTGTGTGTTCTGCCTTTGCTTGAGTTTCCAAGGCAAGTTGTGTCCTCTCCTGTGAAGCTGGAGATTCTGGTCTCTCTGGAATCCTTTATGACACACCTCGCAAATGTACCTATTCGTTGCCATTAAAGTCCTTGGTGATAATGCTACAACCTCTGCGTCCGGGTCTGTAAAGTTGCATTGACAAGAACAACAATTTAGTTTGGCAATTGGATAGCTTATGTGACTCAAGTAAATAATTCCTCAGATGCAGTTCTGCGAGTATGTGCTTGGAAGTCCTCTGAAGGAATCTTTACAGGATAAATAGAAACTTTGACCTAGTGATAATTTCTTTGAAATTAAGACCTTTCTTTTTATGAGGCTACCGACTCTGTATTGTTACAACAAAATGAATTGAAGGATCAGCAAGTTCAACTTGCCTCTTTATCCTTTTCCCCTTTCTGGATAATAAATTTGAAGGGAAGACTACTTAAATCGACATGGGATTAAAGATATACATGATTTTTTTCAACAATTGCTTCAGAAATTAACAAAATAACCTGGCATTAGAAAGTTAGAAACAGGTTAAATTGAAATCCTATGAACCGAACTAGATGAGATTGCTTGTAAAATACCGAACTCTTGACAGAAAAGGAAAAGGCTGAAACTGTGTTAATATATATAGGACGGCTGCCCAAAAAAGTACCCATGACGATAAGCAAACATGATTGAATTGCTAAGACTTATGAGA
The DNA here is from genome assembly GCA_015708895.1 of Populus ilicifolia. Taxonomy (NCBI): domain Eukaryota; kingdom Viridiplantae; phylum Streptophyta; class Magnoliopsida; order Malpighiales; family Salicaceae; genus Populus; species Populus ilicifolia. The sequence goes on along the minus strand of SRLM01000088.1, from coordinate 446,955 downwards.
ATCATGTCATTAGAAAAAAATTGCATGCCATGAATTTTACTTGAAACCTGTATTAAAAAAGTTTCGATAGGTAATTTTTATGGGCTGCAATATTTTTGCAGGGGGTAGTTGCTGTCAAGACTCAAACCTGCATTCTTAGTGTCAAAATCTCAAGGATTCCACTTTTACACTGCACCAAACAGTTCATCTTCTGAAATCTGTCAATATTGGGCTTGTTTTTTTATAAACAAAAATGTCACTAAAATTTACCAAAAAAGTGCACCTCAACATTGTTAACAAGATTATCTCTAGTCAGGTTCTTGTGTTGATTATTGTGTATGTTTTCCTTAAAACCTGTTAAACATTTTGGTATAAATATTTTGTTGTCTTGAACGTATCCATGGCATTTAGGTAACAAAATAAAGAGATTTTTCTTGCCTGGATTTCCCGGAAGATTCCTTTTCTTTTTTGAGGTCTTCGAGGTGGTAGGAGTTGAGCCACCGTTTTCAGTAGGAATAGGACTGCCGATAGAGTGCTGTGAGTCACCGGCACTTTGGAACTGTTCGTTGTCTTCGAATTCCTGAACAGAGTTTGACATTTTTGAAATTCTCTGATCCTCCTCTTCCATGTTTGGATGGAGGGAAGCTAATAATATATGCGGAGGGAAGGTCAAGTTTTGATAGCAGACAAAAAGCAGAAGAGATTCCATACCACCCTCAATCAAAGACCATGGTCCATCTCTTATTATTATTAAAAGTTGAATTAGAATCATTTTTCATTCTCAAAAGTTCATTTAGAATTCTTTGATAACGACATTATCTTATGAAATGTTATTAGCTATAATCAATTATCAATTAGAATAGATTTTTCAGTTGTTTCCATTTGTCCCGTTTGCAAGGTGTGGCAATCATGATCAATTTTCTTGTAAGAAATACCATTCTAGAGTCCTTTTATTTGCATAAATAAGTTGATTATAAAAATATTTAGAATCTCTAGAGATACAAGAATTGGAACCATGTCAAACCTTAAGTCACTGCCAAGTCACCGTGGCATATGGCATTGCAGTTTAGGGATGTGCATCTTTCAAAGGCATTTGCCGATTATGTCTTGGCACTGCAATTGGTTGCGCACGCGTCAGAAAAGACACAGAAGAGGATGTCAAAAGAAGAGATCCGTATAAAGAGACAACCTGGGCCTTCTACACCAATTATATAACATGTCAATCTTCACCTGCTTCCATAATCCACCAAGATTCTCATCATCATTCGACATGCAAGTGGTTGTCGTTTCCAATTGTCTTTACGTACCGCCTTTGAATGAGTTCACACATGGCATTCATGTATACCTGGGAGAAAATTCACAGGCTTATTGCCTGGTCAGCTACTTTCCAACTGTTTCTGAGGTTTAATTATGTCTGGGAAGAGGGAACATTTCTACATATCGAAAATATCTAAGCTTCTTGTAGCCAGCCCAAAGTACAAGCAGGGTCTACTGTAACTTCCATGAAAACCAAACTTTTTTTAAGTGTTGAAGAATGGCTCAAACAAAAATAGATCCAAAAGAGTTAAACGAGTACTTTTTGGTCACCTTGGAAGTGAAAGGATTGATCCTGTTGTTGCCAGGTGGTTTTAACTACAGTCATAAAGTTTTGAAACGTTCGCTTATATCTTCAAGTAAAACGAAACTCACCAGTCGTGGTTTCATTCGCTCATCAGTCGTGGTTTCATTCTGAAGAAGTTACTAATTACAATCAGCACTAAGTAGTAAATTCCTTGCTGAGCAACAAATGCTTCAGGTTTCCTTTTCCGTCTGGTTTGAACATTCGTTTTCCTTTTTGGAGAGAGAAGAGGTGATTGCATTAATGTCGAGAAAATACACAACCAAAACAAGAGAGCTGGTGCTTGTAAGTCAGGGAAGCAGCTGCAAACATGCGGCAGGCACGGTGTGTTTTCAGCGGATTATAGATTCAGATCAGTAATGTCATTTGGCAACTGTACAAGCACAAATAGAATGGCTGTATCAGTTGATTTCATCATTCTTTAAGTTTTTCAACACAACAAATTCTCTTCTTTAAAAATTAACCCCACAAATGCTGTTCCTTGCATTAGCCATCTGAAAGAGAGGGAGTTCTTTATTATTAAAAGAATTACAATGGAATATATATCTTCCTTTTATACTATTCCATCACAAACATAACACTTGTTTACAAACTAATTAATCTTTATGACTTCAAGTAATTGAGCAAATATATTAATAGAAACTAGTAATCTCCCTTAATTTTGAAATATTTTTTTTCTTTTTTTCTTATAGCGATTCTCTTATTAACTATTCTCAATATAATTTGGATAAACACTTTCATTCTCAGTAGAAAAGCATGCACATCTGGACACACACACACAAAAAAAAAAAAACACAAAAAGAGGATAAGTTTATATTCAGTAAAAAGAGTTATTATAACTTAGTTCTTATAGTTTATAAAAATAATTAATTAGTCCAAGTAGTATCAAGAATAATTAAATGGTTCCTTAACTAGTTCTATTTCTTTGGTCTAAAAATACCTTTTTTTTTATAGTCTAATCTTCCCGTTTACTACTGTATTTTGTTTTTCAAGAAAGAAAAAATAAAATGAATATGAAATTTACAAAAGGACTAACGTACAAGTAAATTTAAAATGTAAGGATTAAATAATATTTTTTTAAGACTATGAGGATCTATTAATTATTTATATTAAACAGCAAGGACTAAGTTACAATGAACTCCACTAAATATTGTTTCCACAGATACATGTCTCCAAGGAAATCGGCACAATTCCTAGGACCTTTGTGTTCCAGTTCTTTCTCCTCGGCACTTGGCGCATTCCTAGGACTTGATGTATTCTTTAAACACTTAGACATTGATACAATGAATGATATATATATAAAATAACATTCATTCGGGCTTATTTTTAATATATATATATATAACAGTAAAATTATGGTTATAATTTTTTATTTATAACCAAAATTTTACTGTTATTGCACACACATATAAAATGATTCAGGTTAATTATATATATAAAATAATATATTAAATTAATTTGAGTTAATTTTGGTTAAATATTAAAATTTATGATTGGAGTTAAATAAATCATGATAATTTTACATGAAGTAAATTTAAAAATAAATCATGAAAATTAATTTTTAAACAACAAATGTTTGAGGACAAATTAAAAAAATTTAATTTTAAAAAATAAAAATAATAATTTGAGTCAACCTGAGTAAATTGATCGCATCCGTATCATGAGTGATGATAATCAGATAAATTCATAGAAAGAAAATTAAAAAAAATTACGAAAGTCAATTTTCAACCAACTCAATGTTGGAGATGAAAATAAAAAAAAATAATTTAAAAAAACAAAAAAAAACCTAAGTCAATTCAAGTTATTCTTCAAAACTTAGAACCTAAGTCATGAGAATGAGCTACCCCTAAAGAAAGCAAGCTGAAAGAAATTACAAAACCCAATTTTTAACCAACTCAAAGTTGGAATACGAAACTAAAAAAAAAATTCTATTTAAAAAATAACTAAAAAAACACGAGACAATATGAGATTGGAAAAAATATTTTAAAAATGACTAAAAAAATACCAGAGGCAATGCATGCTAACATGCTGGACTTGTATCCTAATTTATGAGACTATGATAACTCTATAGGAAGAAAATTACAAAAAATCACAAATCTCAATTCTTAGTCAGCCTTATATCAAAGGATGAGATTCGTGAGATACTGAGGTAATGACATACTGGATTACATCTTTTTTTTTTTAATATTAAAAAGGTGACATATCAGATTGATCTAGACCAACACTAGTTAAATAATAAAATTTATAACTTGGATTATAAGGTCGTGATAAACTCATACGAAGCAAATAAAAAAAATCATAAAGCCCAATTTATAAACAATCAATGTTGCGGGACAAGATTAAAAAAAATTCATTTAAAAAAGGGTGGCTCGAGTGAACCTGGATAAATTGGATGGATCCACATCACGTATAATAAGAACAAGATAACCTTATAGAAAGAAAATTATTATTTTTTATTAAAATCAATTTTCAACCAATCCAATATTTGAGGATGACAATAAAAAAAATAAATCTATTTAAAGAAAATGATAAAAACACATGAGTCAATCGAAGTTTTCTCTTTGAATCCGTGACATAAGTTATGAGAATAGGCTAAACCTAAACAAAGTAATATGAAAGAATTTATGAAACCCAATTCCTAACCAACTTATTGTAGGAGGATGAAATAAAAAAAATAAGTCTATTTTAAAAAATGACAAACGAATACCTGAGACAATATAGACTAATATGCTAAATTTGCATCTCGGGTCATGAGATTAAGATAATTTTATAGAATGTTTTTTAAAAATTATGAATTTTAATTTTAATCAACTTTATACGTAAAAATAAAATTAAAAAATAACTTAATCTAGAAAAAGGACTTGAAAAAAACATCTAAGTCAACTTAGTGAACCATTCAAACATATATCTCGAGTCATCAAACCGTGATATCCTCATAGATGAAAAATATTTTTTTTTAATGAAGCTTAATTCCCAACCAACTCAATGTTGGATGATGAAATTAAAAGATTAATTTAAAAAACAAAACCTGAGTAAACTCAAGTCATCTAGACAAACCTGTAAGTTGGGGTAGAAGACTAGGATTGCCCATAAAAGGAAAATTAAAAAAAAAGAAAAAGCCCAGTTGCCAATAAACATAATATTGAATGATGTAATTGATAAAAAAAATAGTTGATAAAAATAACAATTAAAATAATAAAAATTGAATTTGATACAAAAATAATTTGGCAGTCCAATTTGTCTTTTGGAGCGTGGTAAGTTTGAAAATCAAAGTGAGGAAAGACAAAAAAAAAGGAAAAAAAAAGGTTTGTCGGAGCCTTATTATAGCTCATACATCGACATACACTGTACATGGAGGTAGGATGCGACGTGACACTTTGAAAAACATAAAAAGGGTTGAATCAAACGCCTACAGTTGCCAATAACATTTTTTTTCTTGTTAAAAGGAGTGCTTGATAGAAAGATTCAATTTTGTCTTTGAAGTTTTAATTATTTTAAATAAAAGAAATCAATTTTTTTTTCTAAACCTAATGTCGATTTTTTCCACTACAACATAAGAGTCCCATGCAAATCTAGATTAAACAAACTATAAGATCAGATCATGAGCTAAACAAATATAAAAAAAATGAAATTAAAGATGTCATGACCCGATTCCCGGATCCATGACCGGTACATATGCAATGTTCCCCTTCAAGGTTTCATGTTTATGCGAACCTAAACTTACATATAAACTTATCTATTAAATAACTCAATCAGAGTTCAATGCAATATTAACAACAAACTAATTTCATAATATAACTTAATTGTCTTAATATAAGAGTTCATATAAATTCAAAGTTTTGGAACACTAACTAGACATAAGAGAAAGTTACAAATTTCAACAAAAAAGCAAGTTCAGAAGGTCCAATAAAAGTGACTTGCTATCAAGATAAAAACCTGAAAAGGATAAATAATGAGAGTATGAGTTCAATAACTCAGTGAGTAGATAATGTTTAATATACATACACGAAGTAATACAACAAGGAGAAATATATATACAATTAGCTTTAGATTCTTATAGTAAGGTTTCTTAAATAGGCCATAACAATAATATCATAAGTTAAAGCTCGTTAGAAAATCAAAATGCAATGAGCATGAGACTCTATACTGTGGGATGATTAGTCCACATAGGTTGGTGACTCCCCCGACCAACTAGGGTTTAGATATGATATGCACAAAGACTAACACTACCCTGTTAGCATGAGTATTCTGACTGGCATACCATATGTTAATAATCATAATCAAACAAACATAGTTATATCTCAATGCTTAACTCATGACATCAATCAAATGAGAAGCTATCAATTTAGAAGTCAATTCAAAATATATATTGGTTCATATCAAGAATTTAGATTCAACAATTAATCATGTTTTATCATAACAGGGATAATAACCAGCATATATATTATCAATAAGCATAATCTAATTCATATTAACAAATTAAATATTTATAATATTTCTGTGATGTTTTGAATAAATGAGTAGGAAATTACAATAAAGTCCTTGATGGCTTAAAGTGTGGGTATAAATGAATGAGGGGTAGTGTAGTAATTCAACAAAACTTGATAAATATAAATAGAAAGTAAAATAAAAAAACAAAAGAAGAGATCTGAAATTTGAGAGAGAATCGGCAGGAGAGAGAAGGGAGAAAGAAAAAGAAGAGAAAAGAGAGAAATTAGAAAGGGAATAGAAAGGAGTTGGAGGAAATAAGTAAAAAGGTAAGATTATGTATAAATATGTGTTAATTAAGATTTAATTTTAGTTTTGATAAATGTTAGGGTTATGAAATTATGTTGTGGGTTTAATTGATGAATTAAATTGAATGTTAGGGGTTGATTGTTGTAGTTAATTGATTGTTAAATTGAATTTGAGAGAATGTAGATGAAAATGATGATTTTGAGTTATGGATTTTGTTTGAATGGTGAAATTGTGTTAGAAATAAGGAAAGAACAGTGGGTTTCTGTTGAAATTCTGGGTTGGAGGTTGAAGATGACAAAAATTCAATTTGGTCCTTTAATTAAGGAAAATTACAGTTTAGTCCCCAAACTTTGGAAAATTACAGAATGGTCCCTGGAGCGTATTCTGAGATTCTGAACAGAATAAAATATGAATTATGGGCAGAATTACTGTATAGTTATGAAATTTTAAAACTTTCAATTTAGTCCTCTAATTTGATAAAAAATACCATTTGACCCTAAAAATTTGGTAAAATTCTAGAATGGTCCCTGGAGTATAATGAGATATTCTGGACAGATTTGAGGATTAATTATGGTCAGAATTTAAGTATATTCATGGATTTATGATAAATTTTAGTTTGGTCCTCTAATTAGATGGAAATTACAATTTGACCCTAAAAATGTGATAAATTTCATATTAGTTTCTAGCTGTGATGTTAGCTTTTTCAGATTGGTTTGAGGAATAATTTAGGATTATTTAGTGAATTATTACCATTTTGTTATTTGTTTTATTATGGAATAGATTTCGGGAAAACCGTTAAATTTTGGGTTTTTTAAAAAACAACTAGTTTAGTCTAAAAACATATAGGATTATGGAATAGACCCTTAGTTAAGTGTATTAAATAGATTGTATATTCTTTTGAGTCATTATTGAATATGTTTTCTTTATATTCAGATAATCCTGATATTCTACCGGCGGGATGTCAATAGGATTTTCTTCGGTGTCTGCTTTTGACTTTTGTTTTGCTTCGAGTCAGGTGAGTGGATAATTTTTCATATGCATGAGAAATATTATAAATATTTGATTGGTTAATATGAATTGAATCATGCTTCTTGATAATATATGATGATTATTATCTTTGTTATGAGAAGCATGATCATTTATTGAATCTGAATTCTTGATATGAACCAATATGTATTTTGGATTGACTTCTGAATTGATAGCTCCTCATTTGATTGATATCATGAGTTGAGCCTTGAGATACTAATATGTCTATTTGAGTATGATTATGACCCTATGGTATGTCAGTCAGAATACCCATGCTAACAGGGTAGTGTTAGCCTTTATGTACATCGTATTTGAACCCTAGTTGGTCGGGGGAGTCACCAACCTGCATGGACTGATCATCCCACAGTACGGAGCCTCATGCTCATTGCATTTTGATTTTCTGACGAATTTTACCATATGATATTCTTGTTATGGTCTATTTGAGAAACCTTTTTATAAGAACCTAAAGTCATACTTGTATATATATTTCTCATTGTTGCATTATCTTGTGTGTATATATTAAACATTATCTACTCACTGAGTTGTTGAATTGACACTCTCACTATTTATCATTTTTAGGCTTATAGCTTGATAGCAGGTCACTTTTGTTGGACCTTCAGAACCTGCTCTTTTGGTTGTAAATTTGTACATATTCCTTTATGTCTAGTTAATGCTCCCAAACTATGAAATTATATTAAATCTTATATTAAGATAATTCAAATATATTATAAAGTTGATTTTGTTATTAATATTGCGTTGAACTCTGATTGAGTTAGGATAAGTTTATGTGTAAGTTTGAGTTCGTGTAGGTATGAAACCTTGGAGGGGAACCTTTCCTATGTGCCGATCATGGATCCGGGAGCCGATTCACTAAATAACCATCATTTATTCATCAAACCAATCTGAAAAGGCTAATATTACAGCTAGGGACCAATCTAGAATTTATCATATTTTTAGGGCCAAATTGTAATTTTCATCTAATTGGAGGACCAAAATAAACATATCATAAATTCATGAATATAGTGAAATTATATCCATAATTCATCCTTATTTCTGCCCAGAACATCTAATTATGCTCCAGGGACCATTCTAGAATTTTTCCAAATTTTAAGGGTCAAATGGTAATTTTTGTCAAATTGAAGGACCAAATTGAAAGTTTTAGAATTTCACAACTATACAGTAATTCTTCCCATAATTCATATGTTATTCTGTTCAGAATCTCAAATATGCTCTAGGTATCAATATGTGATTTTCCAAAGTCTGGGGACTAAACTGTAATTTTTACAAATTGAGGGACCAAATTGAATTTTCATAATCTTCAACCTCCAACCCAGAATTTCAACAGAAACCTACTGTTCTTTCCAAATTTCCAACTCAAAATTCACCATTTATACAATTCATAACTCAAAATCATCACAATCTTCCATAATCAACTAAATAATCAATTATCCACAACAATCAACTCCTAACATTCAATTTAATTCATCAATGAAACTTAAATTTTTTTGTTCAAAACTCTAATATTCATCAAAACTAAAATTAAAGTTCAATTAACATATATTTATATATTTAACAACCTAAATCTTACCTTTAAATTTATTTCCTCGAAATCTCTTCATTTTCCTCTTATTTTCCGCCTTTCTTCTTCTTCTTCTTCCTCCCTTCTCTCCCGTTGGTTTGCTTTCTTAAAATTTCAGATCCTTCTTATCTTTTTTTTCCTTACTATTTATATTTATCATTTCTTTATTCAATTACTACACTACTCCTCATTTATTTATATCCTCTTCTAAGCCACCAAGGGCTTGGTTGTCTTTTCCTATCTCTTTTAATTTAAAACATTACAAAATAAAAACTTGATTAACTAAAAAAATACTATATATTCATTACTATAATACAGAGTACATATGAGTCTTGTAATAACAAAAAAAATAAAACTGTTCTAACTCTTTTAGTCTCTTTTAATAATAATAAAAAACTCAACACATTCTTAGGAGTTGATACAATTGAGTGGAGACTCTTTGTCTATTTAGGATATGGAAGAAAATATAGAAAAAAATATTATTCATTTAATGGTGGGTTTAAATTCATTTTATATAATTTATTTTATGATATATAGGTTCTGAAACTTAAAACAGATAGGGTATTCCTATGAAACCCTTTTTACATTGTCAATTATAAATTTAGGATTAAAATTGTGACAATTATAGTAATGATTCCACCGAATCACATGATAATTACTATGATAGACCAAGATTCTGGAGCATAGCTATGTGCACAACCATGTAAAGAGTGTATGAAGATCCCTAAGATAGCTACATGCTTTAAATCCTAAAACTATCAAGTTTGAACGCCACAGTATCAACCAACCTGGTACCACACGCCAACAACATGCACATGCTTATAATAAATTCATACCTTTCATGCATATTTTTGAATGTCATCCATTACTTGTTGCTCCCCATTGCATCTGTTTTGCTAGTAAAATAGTTTTTTAACAACCAAGTTCTCTCTTTTTATCTCTCTCTCTCTCCTTTTTCTTTCTCTCTTGGTATTTATTACAAGCTATAATTCCACATGGAATAACAATTAAAAAAAATAATTTCACCTCTAGCAGCTAAAATATCTTTTCTAGATTTTTTGATGTTTTTCCAACTATATATTTCATGTTTTAGTAAGAGAGAAGCAAGATTTTTCGGATCTCTAATTCACTGTTTATACATAATATCTACCTAAATGCAGTCTCGTTCAGCCTTTCATCATTCGCGAAGAAAGCTCAAAGACAACGAAGTCTTTCGAGCTTCATCGGTTGCAGTAATACAGTTAATGAATGACATTATATATCAATCTAATGTTAATAGATTCTTTTATCAAATTAGCTTACCTTGTCTTAGCGATGAGAAATAATTCATTCATTTGTTTCTATGAGAGAAAGGAAAAAGAAAAATCAATTACAAGTAGCAAGACCGATTCACTAAAATACAATCTTAATGGCTCGATCTAGAGCCATTCTTTTGTATTACATTTGATAACAATCATACAAATATACATTGGTACTGGCACCATGCACGCACGCATTTTCTTTCCACACCAAAGTTCAAGCACAATATCATATCTCATATGTCATTCCAACCCTGAGAATCCTTGTTCGTGGGATTGCCAGAAATTTCTCCCCCGTTCTGAAGTTCTTCCTCAGGAAAGAATACACGTGGTTAACAACTAGTCTCTTGAACCAGGATGATTTTGGTTCTGCCACCACTTCTGTTTCTCCTAGCAGATAAACCACACCTTTCTCCTTGGCTTTTTGTACAAACTGGATCTCGTCTTCGGCACCTTTAGAGACCTGCGCAGATGCGATTCCAGCAGAAGAATTTGACAAGTTGATTCCACTGATGGATCGGATGGAACCTGATGAAACACGGGGTGCGCTGAATGACTGATTAGGCTGTTGTCGTGGTTCCTCTACATGAACTCTTGTTGATCGTCTTCCTGTTCCATCCTTCTCTACAAGTAGAGTGGAATGTTGGATGTTCTCTGGTTCAAATGTTGATTCAATGTTGCCTGCTTCATGAATGAAGTATTCCTGCCGGATGAATTCTTTCAAGTGTTCGACCAGCTGCCTTTCAAACTCATGAGACTCCACAATTGCATCTTTGTATCCATACCTCACAACACATCGGAACATACGGTACTCTTGTGGCTCGATTTGTCGGAAAAGAAATCGCTCCTCGATTGCCACTTTACTTATTGGAATAGACTTAATTGAAACAAACACCAGAATTGAATGAGTGGAAGGTATGTTGGAAATGAAGTGAGGGAATATTGGAGGAATGCCCTGCACAAGCTCAGAGTACAAAAGTCCTATTCCCGGTAGCTGGTTCATATTTGCGTTTGCCGCCAGTTGCCTGATATATTCACTAGAGACCTTGTTTTTAAGCTCGTATAGGTACCTTTCTCTGTGCACATAGTGCCATGTCCCCATGGCCACCATTAAGAAAAAAGATAATGCTAGTGGAAGGTACCCACCTTGTTTGAATTTGTATAGTACAGCTGATAGATAAACGACCTCTATAGCACCAAATACAAAAAAGAAAAGAGTTGCCGATAACACCCTTGCCTTCCATATAACTAGCATTATAAGTGTAACCATACAGGTTGTCATAACCATAACAGCAACCACAGCAATTCCTGCATGCAGAGAAGTTTGTCATTCATTTCACTTGTGATAGAGAAAAGGCATATCTTGAATAATAGCCCTCCGCATCTTAATGTTGTGTTTGTTAATTTTAATTTACAGGACATAATTTCCGGCTGTGTGAGTGAACTGTTGAAGATCACACCTTGAGAAATCTATTGATCAGAGGCCTATCGATCCAAACTGGACCAATAATTTATAATCACAACTAGGCATGTGCGATTCTACTAGACGTGCACAATCTAGGCCAAAAAAAAAACGAAGGGCCACGCCTAGTCTGTAACTGTACACTAGTTTTGAATCAATTTAGCTCTCATGTAAGGCGCCATTCTTAGCACTGCAGCTCCACTATTCGGAACTGCAGGGCAACCCTTTACTATCTTTTACTTTTTCTCAAAAGAGAATTAGGAATTTTTGAATCCCAAGAATATGAATTATAAGCTCTTTAAGAAATCAAATTGAGCTGCTGAAATTGAATTTCCTGGTTGCTTACCGTAGGCATGCCCGATATTTTCAGTTGTCCTGAATGCCAAAGTGACGATTACACAAGCAACCATAAGCATGAAGTTGATCTCAGGTATGTAAACCTGACCCTCATACTTAGCAGAAGTGTGAACAATCTTAACCCTGGGAAAACAATTGAGACTCAAGGATTGAGCAACGATTGAAAATGCTCCTGAAATCATGGCTTGGCTAGCAATAATTGCAGCAGCAACAGCAACAACAAACATTGGCCAATATAATGGATCTGCACGCCAATGGAAAGTGATTACTCTACTAGGAATTTATGCTTTCATTATTCAACAGCAGTAAATATGACCAAAGAAAGTACTTCATCCATAACGAAGAAAAAAATCAAGATGGTTCATTGCAGATGTTTTTCCGGCCACTTGGTTTTTACCTGGCACAGACTTGTAGAAGGTATCAGACACGTCATTCGGGAATTTGGAAAGGTATGCTGCTTGCCCAGCATATGCAGCCAGTAATGCAGGAAACACTACGCTGGAGAAACTAATCTGCGAATAGAAGCACCTAAGATTTGTCATCTGTAATGATATGTATAGGATTCTAATCGTAAAAGGTTTTTTAAATTAAAAATGATTTGTGTTTAGAAGCCTTAATGAAATAGTTAACTATTTGTGTTTTTTAGTGTTTTCAACCTAAATTGGCAGAATAATGGGAGTCTGGCAATAGGTTATATCACAAATTTATATTAGTCTAGTAGTCATAATTAAAGCTATATTATAAACCATGAATCGTAGGCCAAGGACATGCTCAGTAATTCAATGGATCGTGTTCTCTCATGTTCGATTTTCGGATTCCTAAGCAGGTTTCCATTGCTAAAACTGCAGAGAGCTGAAAGAAAATTAGAAATTAAATAATGCTTATGTATCTACTCACTTGAATTGCCCTGACGCTAAAGTGACCTAGATCAGCAAACATAGCTTCAGTCCCTGTCATGAACCTACTACGTTAGAGAAGAAAATTTACAAGGAAAAAAGAGGAAAAGAAAAAGAAAGAAGAGAGAACTTCATAACCAGACCGGTCACCTGTAATGCATAGAACTACCCCACCAAGTGAAATCCATCCTTGCTTGCCATTTCTTTTGAAGTAATCGATTATATATTTTGGATTGAAGGCACGTAATACACCAAGATCATACTTGAACAAGTTGAAAAGACCGATTCCACCAATGAAAGAAAACCACAAGAAGATAACTGGGGCGAAAGCGAAGCCCACTTTATCGGTGCCCAACCGCTGAAGAGTGAATAGGACAATCAAGATTGCAATTGAAACACCCACAACGGTATCTGGATAATTAAACAAACGCAATGTCACTGAAAGAGGTGGATCATAATTAGCCGTGTAGTGAGAGCGGTGGGTAACTAGCACCAATGTGTTTCTAGTATCAAATATGTGTATTTCCCTCCTATAAAAAATCCATGTGTTCTAGTTCCATTGATATGCAAGTATTTGAAAAACATAGTCGTGAAGATCATGCATTCTAGTACGTACCTTCACCAAGAGACTTGATCCCACTCACTGCTGACAGAACTGCGAAAGAACATTTAATCACAATTATTCGGGATTTCTCCAGGGAAACACTAACCTGAAATTATATATATATAGTTGTCTGCGCACAAACCTGATATGCATGGAGTTAGGACGCCATCTCCAATGACCATAGAAGTTCCCAGAATGGTTACTAGGAAAAGTATGATTTTGATGGTTTTACTACTTTCCATCTTCTCTTTAATCACTTGAGCCCGTCTCAGTTGACTAGATGGCGTGTCAAGCTTGTAGTTAGATAGTTGACTGTCCTCTGGCTGGTCATTTGGAATTAAGCTCACCTTTGCATACCGGCATAACAACGAATAGAGTGCAAATGTTCCACCTGTTTCATGAGTACATCTATTAGTTTGTAAGATGATACAGTAATGCATCCTTCACATCTACTTTTCAGCTCCTGAATGCCCAACAAGGCAACAACATGAATGGAACAATTCCAACACGATACCGTGCTGATTAGTCATTGAAACCACCAGGGTTTTTGTTGTCTAAATAGTCCATTCGTGATTGTTCTATTACAGGTTGGTAAACCTGCTAAATCTAGAAATCAAATAACTCGAGTTAACATGTTAAATTCATAAATTAGATAATAAATTTAATTGAGATTAATAATTTTTTCTCTAAATTATTATTTATTTAACTATATGATAATAAAAATAAACGATTATAAAATCAAACATCAAACTAATATTTAGATTTTTTTTTAAAATTATGATAATCTCGTAAAAAGAAAATAATAATAATATGAAACTCAATTCTCAATAAATCTAATACCGAAGGATAAAATAAAAAAAATAAAGTTAAACTCGCCAAACCAGTCAATAGGTTGATGAACTTTCTAAAATTTAATAAGAAGTTTTTTTTAAACTATTTTTTAAATTATATGATTAAAAGAAAAATAGATGATCACATAATTAAATTCAATTATTAAAAAAGTACCCCGTTAAATCCATGAACCGGGATAACCAAGGTTACTTCGTCAAACTCGCAAATCGGGTTATTAACTCTCCAAAGTTTAATAACCTAGTTTTTTTAAACCAATTTTTATTGAACTAATTTTTGTAAAAATAGACTATACTGTGATATTGAGATATTTTTTTAATATCAACCCAATGCTGAGATAGTTTCTTGATACCGCGATAACCATTTAAAAGAAAAATTAAAATAAATTATCAACTCTAAATCCCTATGAACACATTATATAAGGACTAAATTAGAAAAAAAAACTAAAGAGAAAAAAGGGGTCAAAATACAAAAAAAATAACAACATTATGATTTACTATTGTAATTCAGAGTGCAAAGGGGAAACAATGTTTTCATCTTTTATTTAATTAATTCTTTTTAAAAATAAATCATATTGTGATACTAGGATATTTTTATGATATCAACCTAATGCTTAGGTATTTTTTTGAGATCACGATAACCATATAAAACGCAAATTAAAATAAATTATTAATTATAAATCTCTATAAACACATCATATAAAAACTAAATATTTTTAAAAATCAATAAGCAAAGGAAAAAGGGTAAAAATACAAAAATAAATAAATATATGTATTATGGATTACTATTGTAATCCACAACACGAATGAGTGTGATGAATTTTTTTTGATATCACATTAACCTTATAAAAAGAAAATATAAATAAATTATCAACTCCAAATCCCCACAAAGACATTATATAAGAATTAAATTAAAAAAATCAAAACAAAAAGAAAAAAAAGGTCAAAATGCTAAAAATAACACTGTGAATTACTATATATTACAATCCACAATACTAATAGGCGTGGGGAAACAATGCTTTCCTCCACACCATTTAGCTTTATAATTAATTTAATTAATATTACAATAAATTAAAAAATTAATTATAAACTCTAAATTTCTATAAACACATCATATAAGGATTAAATTTAAAAAATAAATAAATTAGTAAGCAAACAATAATAATAATAATAATATAAAAACAATGTTTTGCCAACACCTTTTAGCTTTATAGTAAATTTGATATTGCGATAACCATATAAAAAATAAATTTAAATAAATTATTAACTTTAAATTTTTATAAACATATCATATGAGGATTAATTTTTTTAAAAAAATTAATAAGCAAAGAAAAAAAAAACTATAGATTACTATAATAATCTACCTTGCTAATTGGTGCAAGGAAACAATGTTTTTTCGGCAACTTTTAACCTAATAGTTAATTATTTTTCCAGCGTAAACAAATATTAAATAGTAAGAATGAGGTCTATAATTTATGGCACATATCCCCTTGAAAAACATGACCGAGTCATACATATCATCTTGGTACAATGATTCCTTATACATGCCAGCCCATTTTCTATATTACAGAACTGAATTAATTATATGTTCTCTTTTCTTAAATATTTTAGGTGATGGAAAAACTTGAGTAGCTCATGTACCCTCAATCCCTGTGTTCGTTCTAATTTAATTTCAAAGGAATGGATATTGTCCCTGATTGATGTCAATAAACATTAACCTTGATTTGTGAATATTCTTAAGCAGATTTGGTAACTTACCGTCACCATGATCGTTGGCTCTAAGCACGATGAAGACGTACTTAATCATGGGCACGAGCACTATGGTATAGATGATGAGGGACAATACCCCGAGAATGTCCTCCTTTTCGTGAATGCCGTCGGTGAAAGTGCTTGCATATACATAAAGTGGAGAGGTTCCTATGTCTCCATAAACTACTCCAACGCTTTGAAATGCCAAGCTCAACGTCCTCGTCCAATTGATCTGCACATTTACGAACACACACAAGAAAGGTTAAATAAGGATGCATGATTGGCAGAAAACACGGCTAACAAAGGTGATTGATATGACAAACCCTAGAGGTGTGGCTACGAGGCATGGAAACTCTTCCAGCCTCCAAATTGAGGGAGTCGACGCGACGCAGCTTTGTCCATGATAACTTTCGATCTTTCAGCTTAGTTTCCACTTCTGTTGTTTGTGCTTCTTCTGCCATTTCCATCTGGTTTGTTTCTGTCATCTTCCTCTTACTGCTATTGTTTCCCTTCTGAAAGCTGCCTAGCTTCTTTGGATTTATATAGGCATTGGACTCAGACATGATTATTCTTTTATTGGTGATATTGTCTCATAAAAAAAATCTAAATAAATACTCAGTAGAGTCGTGCGTGTTAGTTGGACCATAGCAGTATTTCCTTTTCTTTTATTTAATTTCCTTCCTCCCTCAGATTTAGCTGTTCCTTTGATATAAATATCTATGCCCCCCCCCCCGCGGGCGGCGTACCGGGAATGGAAAAATTACTCTCTTACCAGACTATTAAATAATATTTACCTAGGTTTATTTTTTTAATTAAAAATAAAATAATATTTTTAGTTTAATCTATATATATTTTCTTTGTATTTAGATTAACATTAAGTACTCATGATAAACAAATCATTGAAAATTTTAGCCTCATTTTTATGTTTGAGCTTAATTATTTTAACATGATATTAAAACTAGTTTTATGGAACGAGACTTAATCCCGAACATAGCTTTCATGAATCCAACTAACAAGTGAGCATAATTTTTTCTGGAGTGATATTTTATCTTTTACTTTTGTAAAATTTGGTATTTCATTAGTTTCTGCAATTATTGTGGTATTTCGTCTTCCCTTCAACTTTTACAATTTGGTATTTGCATTTAATTTTTACAAATTTGTTTTGTGTTTTGGAGTAATCATATAATTTCAAGAAGATATTTGTTCAATTTTTGTAATCTCTATTCAGATTATATAATTTGGTATTTTATTTTTCACTGCTTTTGCATTCTGGTTCTCTGTGATTGTTAATTATAGCTACTGAAATAGATAATTTGCTTTAGTCTGTGAGTGTGAGGTTGGATGAGAAGAATTATTTGTATTAAAGTTATATAATGAGAAATTTTTTTAAGAGTACGAAGATGTGCGGATATGTTAGTGGAACTTATATGGCACCTGAGAATACTAAAGAAGGAGATACTTTTTCGATAGATGCATAGGAAGCAAACAATGCAAAGATCATTACTTGGATCAACAATTCTGCTTAGCATTCTATAGGTACATAGTTGGCGAAGCATAAGACAACAAAGAAGGTTTGAGATCATCTGCAACGGTTATTCACACAATCAAATTTTACAAAATAGTATCAGTTAAAAAATGACATATAAGCTCTTCATTAGAAAAATATGGTATTCAGGAGTTCTATTCTCCCATGACAAATCTTTGGGGTCAATTAGCTCTTACAAAATCGGTAGAATTAAAAGCATATGATGTTTATATTGAACATAGAGATCAACAACGATTGGTATAATTTTTAATAGCACTTCGTAGTGATTTCAAAGCATTTAGAGTTTCAATTCTGCATCGCTCTCCACTACCTTCTATTGACTCGGTTGTCAGTGAGTTATTGGCTAAAGAAATACGTCTTCGGTCATATTTTGAAAAAGGTATTCTTTCTACTTCAAATCCTTTTATACTAGCATTATCCTCTAAGCAATTCTCCAATCATCACCATAAGTCTTACACAAGAGTTGGCTTCGACTACTGCAATTTTTGTAAGTAGAAAGGTCATTGGAAGGCTTAACATTCTAAGTTGAGACAGCAGAATCAAGCTTAGAAGCTTGGCAGCCAATCACAATCTAATGCTCCTAGAATTTTAGCTGAGCAATTTTAAAAGTTTCTCTCCTTGCAGCCATAAGCAATGTCTGCTTCTTCTTCCATAGATCAGTTGCCTCATAGTTCCTCAGGCATATCACATTTTGAATGGGTTTTGGTTATGACACTTCACATCATATGTCTTTAGATTTTTCATCTTTTACCTTTGTTTCCCCTTCACCCTCCATTCCTGTTTTGACTGCTGATGATACTCCTTTGCCCTTAGCAGGGGTTGATTCTGTTGTCACCCTTACTTGTCTCTTTCTAATGTCTATCTTATTTCGAACTTTAAATTGAATCATGCTTCTGTTGGTCATATATGTGATTCTAGTGATTATTTAGTAATTTTTCCCTCTTCCTTTTGTTGTGTACAAGATCTGCGTTTTAAAAGCTAATTGGGATAGGTCGTAAGAAGAATGGACTATACATTTTTAATGAATTAAAAATGTCAGTTCCCGTTGCTGCTGCTACTACTACTATGGATTTGTCTTTTTTTTGTTTGAGTCTTTCATCTTCTAGTTTTTATTTATAGCATTCTCGTCTAGGATATGTTTTGTTTTCTTGTTTGAGATTTTGAGCATCTACAGGGGTTTTAGAAAATTTGAAAACTTGTGACATTTCTGATTATAGTGGATGTAAATTGAAATTTTTTTTTGCTTTACCTTTTAATCGAAGTATTTCTGTTTCTTCTTCACCATTTGACTTGATTCATTCTGATGTATGGGGACCTTCTCTTGTTGCTAGAAAATGAGGGTTTCAATATCATATCTCTTTTATTGATGATTATACTCATTATTATTGGGTTTATTTAATAAAACATCATTCTCAATTCTTTGAGATATATGCAACTTTTCAAACTCTTATCAAAACTCAATATTTTGCTATGATCAAATATTTTAGGTGTGATTTGGGTAGGGAATACACTTCTAATAAATTTTATCAATTGCTTGCTTAGATGGAACCATGCACCAAACTTCATATATAGATACTTTTAAGCAAAATGGTATTGTTGAAAAAAAATATAGGCACATTGTTGAAACTGCTCGTTCTCTCTTGTTATTTGCTTTTATTCTTAGTGAGTTTTGGGAAGAAGTTGTTCTCAGTGCTTAAGTTTGATTAATATAATTCCATCTTTCTTACAGTTTGGGTTTATCTCATTTTGAAAAGTTATATGGGCATGTCTCTAATTATTCTTCATTTAGAGTTTTTGGTTGTACTTGTTTTGTTCTTCGTTCTTATATAGAACACAGTAAGTTATCCTCTTGATCTATTATTTGTGTCTTTCTAGGTTATGGTGAAGGTAAAAAAAGGTATCGTTGTTTTGATCCAATAACTCAAAAACTTTATATGCTGTCTTTCTTGAGTATATAACTTTCTTTTCTATTCTATTCACTACTCATAGCCTGACTAAACCTGATATTATTCGTATGTATCCCTTTTCTAAGGATTCTAATTATAATACCTCTCTCTATGTTAGACTAATTTGTACTCATAACTCTGTAAGTACTGATACTTTACTCTTTAGTACACCTAAAACTCTATTCTCATCTACAACCCCTCAAGTTTCATTTAAGATTATGGATCCACCTCTACGTTAGTCCATTTGCATTTGTAAGTCCACAAAACAAATAAATTTTGCTTATTTTTGTTATTTTTCACCATTTACTTTCCTTTTAACTTTTATTCATTGTCTCTTTAAGCCATCTTCCTATAAAGAGATAATTCTTGACAAATACTTGAGATCTGGTTCCTCTACCTCTTAGTAAGACTGTTGTTGGTTGTCGTTGGATGTATAAGATCAAGACTAATTTTGATGGGTTTATTAAGCGATACAAAGCTAGGCTAGTTGCAAAAGGATACTCTTAACAATATGGTATAAACTATGAGGAGACATTTGCCCCTGTTGCAAAAATGACCACTATTCGTACTCTTATTGCAATAGCTTTGATTCTTCAATGGTATATTTCTCAGCTTGATGTTAAAAATATCTTCTTGAATGAAGATCTTTAAGAAGAAGTTTATATGGTACCCCCTCCTGGTATTTCACATGAGTATGAATATGTTTGTAAGCTTAAGAAAGCATTATATGGTCTCAAATAAGCACCATGTGCTTGGTTTGAGAAATTTTCTATTGTGATCTCGTCTCTTGGCTTTGTTTTTAGTAGTTATAATTATGCTTTTTTTATTAAGCGCAGTGATGCATGCCATATCATTCTATCTTTATATGTTAATGGCATGATTATTACTAGTGATGTCATTGATGATATTTCAGTTTTGAAAAGAGAGTTGACTAGAAGATTTGAAATGAAAGATTTGAGTTATCTTCGATATTTTTTGGGTATTGAGATAGCATACTCATCTAGTGGTCACTTTTTTTCTTTGTCGAAATATGTTGCAAATATTCTTGAGCGGGTTAGACTTGCTGATAACAAGACTATAGATACTCTTATTGAGTTTAACGCAAGATACTTTTTTCTGATGTACCTATGATAGATTCTATTTTATACCATACTATTGTTGGGAGCTTGGTATATCTCACTATTACTCGTCCAGATATTGTATATGTTGTTCATGTTGTTAGTAAGTTTGTTGCTTCTCCTACTACTGTTTACTGAGCAGCTGTTCTTCATGTTTTGTGATATCTTCAGGGTATAATTTTTCAGAATCTTTTACTTTTATCCACCTCTTTCTTGGAGCTGCGTGCATACTTCGATGCTGGTCACGATAGTGATCCCACAGATTGCAAATCTGTTACCGAGTTCTGTATCTTTTTAAGTGATTTTTATTTCTTAGAAAAGCAAGAAATAATCTATTGTTTCTCAATTATTCACTGAAACAGAATATTATGTCATGACATCTACTACTAAAGAGAGTGTTTGGTTACATTGGTTACTTGTTGATATGGAAGTTTCCTTTTCTTATCCTACTTTTATGTACTGTGACAATCAAAGTTCTATTCACATTGCTCATAATTTAATTTTTCATGAGTAAACTAAGCACATTGAGATTAATTGTCATATTACTCTTTATCATCTCAAGTATAACACCATTACTTTGTCTTTTGTTCCTTCTTTCTTACAGATTGCGAATTTCTTTACCAATGTGCATTCCATCTCTTATTTTTATTTTCTAGTTGGCAAACTCTTGATGCTTGTAACTACCGTATTGTAAGTTTGATAGGAGATGTTAAATAATATTTATGTAGACTTATTTATTAAGAGTATAATAATATTGTAAGTTTAACACACACACACACACATATATTTAAGTTAACACAAAATACTTATAATAAATAAATTATTATTATTTTTTTTATATATTTGATCTTAATTATTTTAAGACTGAAACCTCGGAAGCTTTTCAATAGCATTTCTCGCATGACCATCGCTGCCCTGCTACCACAATTAGTCTTGGCCAAGAAACAAAACGGTTTTAACCTTTAATTTCAGGATTCAAATTTTATGATTTGCATCAGAAAAGGAGGCGGCTAGAAATACTACAAGGCTACTTTAGCCAGTTTTAATGGGCATCTACATGCAGAGACTTTGAAATAAATAATCACAGACACCATTGAATTACATATGTAACTTTTTACACGATTGCCTCACGCTTATTTACGCTTCCCATTTCTAACACAAGAAATCTCATGCATGTTCAATATCGTTGTAATTCAACAATTTCATTTTTATGATTATACCCAAAATCAAGTGGTGAAATATTTTCAAAGGAGCATAATTAAGTATGAGATGTTTCCCTGATACCATTACTTGATTGTTTAATATTATTGTAGTTTTTAGACGAAAAAATCAGAGTAATTGCATAGGAATATATTTATATATCTCAGAATGAGGCTTCCAACGGCCTGGCAGAATATAGATTGGATGTGTCCTACGTTTCCAACATGACTGGTTCATTGTTGTTAATTTATAACTCCATTATTTGTGATGTTATCAGGGTATCAGGCTTCCAACGGCCTGTTTGTTTGCCTGGATCGCTGTGATGCCCTGATATCATCATTCCTTTAAACAATGTAGGTTTGAAGCTGATGTTTTGTCCTTTATGCTGATATCACTCTGCTCCCAGCAACTTCGCTAGAGAAATTTAACAATACTATAAGATTTCATGGGGAGGGAAAATCAAAGCACATTAAATTGAATTACTATTGTTCTTATGATGCACTAATTAATTTCTTGATTCCAACCACTCGGGCAGTTTCTTTTGACAAATTCACCTGCTCTAATACTTTATGTTTAAATTAAATCGACAAATCAGATCCTACGAAAAAAATTCATCATACTTATCTTTATAATTTGTTTTACTTCATCAATTCAACCCCAATGAACTAAATTATCAACAAAATACGAGGAATTTACTATATACAGAGAGAAGTATATTGTTTGTAATTCAATTTAATTGGATATTCTTGATGAAAAATAAGTGAATTTCATGAATTTTTTTAAGGATACTTCTTTGTCAATTTGACACAGATATATACAGTACTTTTTTAATTTTAACAATAGAACAATTGAGATTTAAGTTGAATATGAAAATCTCGGTTTCAGATCTGAATAGAGGGGAGGGCTGCCGATGCTAGACATCCCGGTTATTAAGAAGAAAAGAAAATCCAGCTAATTAATGGAGTTGCTGGATTTGCTAAAGTGATCGGTAACATGAGTCAGGAAAAGGTGTTAATTACGCAAACATTTCTCAATTCTTTGAAGTTAAAGAGAAAGATTGATATTGGAGTAGCTTCTCATTAATTTTTACCCAAGAGAAAATTTATTTGATTATTCATATAATTTCTAATTTTTTACACTAAACTCCACACATAACCATGATTTAAACCTTAATTTTATAAAAAAATAAAATGTTTTGTCTTATTTTTTATTTTTTTAAAATCTATTTTTAATTTATTTTGCTTGAAAAACTCATCTCATAATAATTTTAATTAAATATATTTAAAAAAACTACAATTAAAAATATGTTTTTTTTATAAAAATACTAAACTTTTCTTTTTTTTTAAAAAAGTCAATGTCGTTATCGCTCGTGAATCCTAGAAACGTACGGGGATGTACTTTGGAGCAGCAAGTATTAGAATACTCAAATTATGGAAGTAATTAGTGTGTATATATACAATGCTAACCGAAGAACATGTATTCAATATATTATTTGAAAAGAAAAGTCAAAACCCGGCAAATCAACCTAAAAAAAAAGAGGTATTATTTCCTAATTCAAGACGTCAGTGTAGCTTAAAAGTCTAACAGGCCAACTTTTTATACTTTTCTACCGCTCCAAAAACAGGGACTATATATATATATATATATTAGTAAATGAAAAATTATTGCAATAATTGGCAATATTATAGTAGTTTAACGAAGTCAGAGACACTTATGTCTTAAAATAAGCCACCCGTGACAAGAGGACATTAATTGGAGTTGAGAATTTCATGCAGATGGGCGGTTCTGTCATAACTCATAAGCAATCTCTGTGTGTGTGTTGACTAGTTTAGATTCTTCAATTCATGCCAGCTAAAGGTGCATCCATGGGAAACTTCATGAACTGTCAGATTCATGCATCAAGTTATTAGTTTCCTTTTCTTTCTCTGTCAGGATTTGTCTTCTTCTATATTTTCAACCATGCTTACTGAAATTATTATAAAACAAGGTATTAAAAATTAAGTTTGTTATACAAGCTTTATTTCTCAAAAAAAAAAAAATTAAATTCTCGAACCTAATTAACTTCATTCGTGCATTGCAAGTTTTCATATCAACTTATATGAAATTTATTAGTTTTAAGTTTTTTATGATAACATTAGCAATTACTTTATGAATAATTATATATGAATCTACCATGCAATTTTTTTTAAAATAAATTACTCATGAATATCCAATGAGAATAAAGTATTTATTTTTCTATTTTAGTTATAATTTTTTCAAACTAATTATTCTTTTATCATATATAGTAACAAGATATGATTTTTTGTTTTTTTTTAATGAAACTTACTTTTTAGATCATAATAAACTTTTAAAAAATATGTATTTTGTTAAAAATATTGTGAGATTGATTTTTGCATATAAATAAATAAATAACATATATATTGTTTTTATGAATGAACAAAAATGATTTCTTTTTAAGTAGAGTTGAAAGACTTGTTATGCCAGTAGTATTATTGGGTGAAAAATTATATGATATGGTCTTGTAGTATAAGGACATTATGTTCGATTTTCAACCTGGAAAGTGGAAGTGTGTTTGGTTTTCAATTCAATAAGTAGAAGTTTTCTAATTTTAGTTGGGTAAAACAAATTATTTTTTGAGAGTTTTTTTATTGGAAGACTAATATTCTCCACCATAATCTGGATGTCATGCTTATAAAAAAAATATGTTAGAAAATATTTTTAATACAGTGATGGACATAAAATGAAAGATAAAGGACAATATAAATACTATATTGGATATGCCTTTGTTTTGTCATCGTAAAAAATATAAAGTTCATTTATTGTAATGTTTTGAATTAAAAGAGATAGGAAAAGGTAACAAAGCCCTTGGAGGTTTAAAGAGTGGTTATAAATAAATGAGAGGTATTGTGATAATTGAATAATAGTTAATAAATATAAATAGAAAGAAGAAAAAAAGAAAGAAGAGAAAGTTGTGTTTTTTAGAGTAAACCGTGAGAGAGAAGGGAAGAGGAAGAAGAAGAAGAGAAAAGAGGGAAAAATAAGGGAAAAAGGAAGAGACTTGCAGAAAATAAGTTTAAAGGTAAGACTTAGGTTGTTAAATGTATAATGTGTGGTCTTTGAGCACTAAATTTCTGTTTTGATAAATGTTAGGGTTTTGAAGATTGTATTTTGGGTTGATTGATTAATTAATTTGAATTTTATGGGTTGATTATTGTGGGTAATGAGTTAATTAGTTGATTTTGAGAAATTGTAGGTAAAGATAACAATTTTGAGTTATGATTTTATTTGAATGTTGAATTTATGTTAGAAATCATGAGATAAAAGTAGGTAATCTGTGAAAATTCTGGGTTTGAGGTTGAAGATGACAAAATTTCAGTTTGGTCCCTCAATTTATGAAAATTACAATTTAGTCCCTAAACTTTGGAAAAATTACAGAATGGTCCCTAGAGCATATTCCGAGATTCTTAACAGAATAAAATATGAATTATGGGCAGAATTCCAGTATAGTTATGAATTTTTAACACTTTCAATTTGGTCCTCCAATTTGACAAAAAATACCATTTAACCCTAAAAATTTGGTGAAATTCCATAATGATCCCTGGAGCATAATAAGATATTCTGGACAGAATTAAGGATTAATTATGGTTATAATTTCAGTATAGTCATGAATTTATGATATTTTTAGTTTGATCCTCCAATTAAATAAAAATCACAATTTGGCCCAAAAAATATAATAAATTCCAGATTGATCCCTAGCTATAATATTAGCCTTTTCAGATTGGTTTGATGAATAAATGAAGGTTATTTAGTGAATTATTATCAATTTTATTATTTGTTTTATTATGAATTAGATTTCAAAAAAATCATTTAATTTTTTGGGTTTTTTGAAAAAGAACTAGTTTAGTATAAAAACATATAGGTTGTGAAATATACCCTTATATAAGTGTATTAAATCTGTTATATGTTCTTTTAAGTTATTCTTTAATATGTCTTTTTTGTATTTAGATAATCTTGATATTCTACCGGTAGGATATCAGTAGGATTTTCTTTGGTATCTGCTTTTGAGTGCTGTTTGCTTTCAAGTCAGGTAAGTGAATAATTTTTCATATGCATGAGAAACATTATAAATATTTGATTTGTTGATATGAATTGGATCATGCTTCTTGATAATATATATGTTCGTTATTATCCTTATTATGATAAAACATGATCAATTATTGAATCTAAATCCTTGATAGGAACAAGTATATATTTTGAATTGATTTTTAAATTGATAACTCCTTATTTGATTAATGTGATGAGTTGAGCCTTGAGATATGAATATGTCTGTTTGATTATGATTATGCACCTATGGTATGTTAGTTAGAATACTCATGCTAACAGGGTAATGTTAGTCTTTGTGTACATTATATCTGGATCCTAGTGGTTGGTAGAGTTACCAACCTATGCGGACTGATCATCCTATGGTACGGAGTCTCATGCTTATTGCATTTTGATTTTTGAGGAGCTTTATCTTATGATATTTTTGTTATGGCCTATTTGAGAAACTTTTCTTTAAAAACCTAGAGCTATAATTGTATATATTCTCATTGTTGTATTACCTCGTGTGTATATATTGAATGTTATCAACTTACTGAGTAGTTGAACTCACCCTCTTATTATTTATTCTTTTCAGGCTTATAGCTTGATAGTAGGTTACTTTTGTTGGACTTTCAGAACCTGCTCTTTTGGTTATAATTTGTACATTTTTTTTATGTTTAGTTAGTGCTCCAAAACCATGAAATTATATTAACTCTTGTATTAAAATAATTAAATTAAATTATAAAGTTAGTTTGTTGTTACTGCTGCGTTGAAGTGTGATTGAGTTGTTTAAAGGAAAGATTATATGTAAGTTTGGGTTCGTATAGGTATGGAACTTTGGAGGGGAACCTTGCCTTTATGCCAATTATGGATTCGAGAATCGGGTCATGAAATTTATAATGGGCCAAGGGTTGTAAAACCCAAAACTAGTTTCACGATAGATAAAAATACATTATTACTTATCTACCAATGACTTAAGAGTTTATGTTTTTCTTATGAATATGTTTCAAACAAATCAATATTATTGAATTTGAAGGATTGCAAATTATATAAAATGAATAATCATGACTGTCATATGTTTATGCAAAAACTTATTTCACTTTCTTAAAATGATCTATTATTAAAAGGGATATAGAATTCTCTCACAAAAATTAGTCACTTTTTTAAAGATATATGTTTTAACAAGTTGCATACTTAACATATGTAGAAGCTTGAAATGAATATTGTCTAAAAAATATACAAACTTGAGAAAATATTATCTTCATCCCGCTTCAATTCAATAGAGTATCTACTCATACATTTACCATTTGAGGTAAAAGTTAGTGGTTTTGTCCAATATAGATAAATATATCAATTTGAGAAGTTAAATATTACATATGTATCCTAAATAAATTTCTACTGTTTTTTTAATTAAAACATTCACTTTTCAATCTTTATTTAACTACATGTAAATACTTGTCTAACCTTAAAAAGAAAAAAAGTTAAAAATAAAATGCATGTTGAGGTTTTAATATGCGAGGTTTATATTATTAAAGATATTTTAATAGTTATCTCATATTCTTTTGAGTCTTACTTGAGAACAAGAATCAATCATATTTCAAAACATAATGATGATGGGGAAGTGACTTTGAATGAGCATTTATCAATATTTTCTCGTTCTAAATGGCCTTTATTAAAAAAAAATACAGTGAGGGAAACATACATGACAGAAATCAAGTTCAAACATGTATATAATTATATGTTATTTAACTACTATAAATTGAAGCCTTTTGTTCAATAAGTATGATATTAATATTTGCTATTTTTAAATAATTTTATCTTATACTTTCATACAAAATTGATAGATTGAATAACTTTTTATATGTGATTTTGTCAATTTTTACTATTTCAAAATTCATATCTAATTGAATCTCAAAATTTTCAATTACAAGATGAAAAATTCGTAATGTAATTTAAAATATATGGAAGTAGTACTTAATAATTCTAAACCCTCCCAGTACTTAATTTTACTACATATTTCCTTTTAATTTTTAATGATTGTAATTTTATACCATGTTTATTAAATAAAAGACAATGTTTGTGGTAGTTTGAATTTACTTTCACTAGAGAAATCAAAGTTGATCCCCACCATGATTTTATAAAAATTAATATAAATAATAATACAATTTATCTTAAATAGAATATATAGGGTGATGATTATATTTTGTATTACAAAACCAACCTCAAACTTAAAATTATTTAAAGACCAGTTAAGACGACTAATTATCATAAAATTAGGTAGCATTTTCTTTTTCTATTTTTACTCTTTTCACATGTAGTTTTCCTTCGTATCCCCTACAATAACTATGAAAAACAATATAAATTGGGGACCATTTAAGGATGAGGCAATAAATGATTTTTGTTTGAGACATTGTTTCTTTAATGCATTTTTTGGTAATTTTTTCCTTAAGGATTTGGAAAATGTCAATTTTTATTTTTATTTTTTTATCCAAAAAATTATTTTATTTATTATTTGACCCTATATTTGGAGAGAAGAAAGAAACTAGTTGAAAATCTATGAAGGAGAGAGAGTTATTGATTGGACATATTACAGTCATCAAAAAAATTCCTTCTTGATGTAAAAAAGTTTTATGCAACTATGAGAGTCTTTTTAAGTGTTTTTTTACCTTATTTTGCTAGAAAGAGTAAATTAAAATTAAAAAAAAATAATTAAATTTAGGTTGATTTTGAGTTTATTGAAATCTCCATAATTTTTTAAGGTCTTTGCAGTTCGGAGCTTGAATTTTCAGCAATCTTAGTTTGCCGAAATCGAACTAGAAAGACCTGTCTAGGTGTGTAAAAAACAGTTGGATGCATGATTTTGTCTACCTAACTTAACAAAAAATAAAATAAAAATGGGACACGCATTCGGGCCCCTTTTTATTTGGAACACAAGCAAGCATATCTTCCTCGTCCTGGGCTCTTTTAAGAAGGCTTTTATTAAAAAAAAAAACTAAAGTTATTTTTTAAAAATTATCTCATTAAATACCATGTAGTTTTAAATTTATTTTCAAATTATGATATTTTTTTAATAATATTAGCATGCATTCTTTTTAGACAATACAAATTAATTATAATTGAATAAATTAAATTATTTTTGATATATTATTTTTATTAATGTGTGTATTTAGTTAATTATGTATATCTCGACTAATTTCACGAATCCTGAAGTTAACTATCATGTAAACTTTCAGTGACCCTGAGATTTTTTATATATTATTTTATTAGATATAAATTAATTCAAAATTAATTTTTCATTGATATTTTTGCTATTTTTTCATGATGTTAGCGATAATTTTATTAATTATTTTTATGGTCTAATGTATTTTTTTATTTTAGTGGTTGTGGAAATTATATAAAAATAAATTTCAATTTATTAAAATTATCACAATCACTCTTCTTTAAACTTTGTTTACTTTTTGTTTAATGAATTATGGTTATTATGAAAAAAAAGAGAGTAAAAAAACAAGAGATATCACATGAATCATTAAAGATGTTTTTGAAAATTGAAATACATTTTTACTTCCTGATATTATTCATTGCTTTTAATATGATTATCTTTTTTTTAATAATAGTATAATTAGTTAAAATATTAATCGCTACCGACACATGAACATTTTTTTACATCAAAATAAATTTCGGCCCAGATGGGGTGTGGCGCTGGCACCAATCTAGTTTTTTTTTTTTCAATCAAAATTTCGTCATCTGTAAGCTACTTCAACTGTACCAATCCCCATGCCTATTAACAATCTACTGTTGCTGATAAAAGTCTAGAGTTTGTTAACATATCTTTAGATTCGCAACATGTTTTATCAAGAGCACCAGTACAACGACAAACCAACGCCTAGCACACCCTCCATGAACTGCTTTTCCTTTTTTGGTAGTAGATCCTTCATCTTGCTAAGAAGCAGACGGCAGCAAACAACAGGGCAACTATAATTAAGCAGACCAGCATTTTCTTAATTATATCATACTTCATATGTCATTCCAACCCTGAGAAGTCTGGTTCGAGGGATCGCCAGAACTGTCTTCCCTTGTCTGAAGTTCTTCCTTAGAAAACTATACCCATAATCAACAACTAGTTTCTTAAACCAGGATGATTCTGGTTTTGCCACCACTTCGGCTTCTCCTATGAGATAAATCACACCTTTCTCCATTGCTTTCTGCACAAACTGCATCTCTTCTTCTGCATCTTTTGGGACAGCAGCATGTATCATTCCACCAGAAGAATTTGCTGATTTAATCCCATTCACTGACTGAGTGGAACGTGATGATGCATTGATTGATTGAATGGAAACTGAAGAAATACGGGGTTGATTAGGCTGCTGTGGCGATTCTTCAACATGAACTGCTGGAGATTCTTTGGTTTTTTCGTCTTTTACTGCTAGTAGAGTGGAATGTTGGATGTTATCTTCTTCTGGTGCTGATTCATTGTTGCCTCCTTCACGAATGAAGTGTTCATGGCGGATGAATTCTTTCAAGTTTTCGACCAACTGGCGTTCAAATTCGTGGGGCTCCTCAGTGGCATCTTTATATCCATACCTTACAATACAACGGAACATCCTGTATTCTCTTGGCTCAACTTGTCGGAACAAGAACCGCTCCTCAAGTGCCACTTTACTTATTGGAATAGACTTAATTGAAACAAAAACTATAACCGAGTGTGTGGAAGGTATGTTGGAAATGAAGTGAGGGAATATTGGAGGAATGCCCTGCGCAAGCTCAGAGTACAGAAGTCCTATTCCTGGTAGCCGGTTTATACCAGTTCTTTCCGCCAGATCTCTGACATATTCACTAGAAACCTTGTTCTGAAGCTCATAGATGTACCTCTCTCTCTGCACATAATGCCATATCCCCATTGATATCATTAGGAAAAGTGAAAATGCCAGTGGAAGGAACCCACCTTGTTTAAATTTGTATAGGACAGATGATAAATACACGGCCTCTATAGCACCAAATCCGAAGAAGAAGAGAGCAATCAACCAAATCCTTGTCTTCCATATAAGTAACATTATGAGTGTAACCAAACAAGTTGTGATTACCATAACAGCAACCACAGCAATTCCTGCATTCAGAGAATTTCACCACGGCAATTACACTAGTGGTAGAGACCAATACGGCATTCAAATATTAGTTCTCCCTTGAACTATCATCTTCGTTACTTTAAGATAGAGATAAATTTTGGATTGTGCGAACCAAATCAATTTTGAAATGTCTATTTGTTCCCAGTCGTTTCTTTACTGAACCAATTGTACTTGATTCTGAGAGGCAAGTCATCATTAACCACAACCTTGAAGTGTTTCCTTATGGTACTTTATTTCACAGTCATTTGTTCCCAACCCAGCAGTGAATGTAAATCCTATACAAAGTGGGTTGATAATTTCAACGAGTTTTGTTGGTTATACAGGAATTCTTCAACCCGAGAATTAAGAATAATAAATTCTTCATTAAAATAAATAGAGCTTTCAAGTTTGAAGATCCTAGGAGCTTACCATATGCATTGCCGATCTTTTCAGTAGACTTGAATGCGAAACAGACGACAACGCAGGCAACCATAAGCAAGTAGTTGACCTCAGGTATGTAAACTTGACCCTCGTACTTTGCAGAAGTGTGAACAACTTTGACTCTAGGAAAACAACCAAGACTCAGGGATTGAGAGATGATTGCAAACGCCCCTGATATCATGGCTTGGCTAGCAATAATAGCAGCAGCTACAGCAACAACAAATGTCGGCCAATACAATGGATCTGCATGCCAGTTAAAATAAACAACTCAAATCAGTTAATGTTTTTTTCCTGATGAATGATAAGGAAAAATCGGATCATTTCTCGATAAAGTCGATGCTTATATTTCTTATTACCATTTCAATTTCATCGAATATCCTAGAGAGGACAGTTGTTTTATACTGCAAGTTTCGTATGTGCTGTAGTCATGTATACGTATTTTAGCTACGCCAAGAAGTAATTTGATATGGTTGCAGTAGTTTTTCCCTACTCATCAGGAAATACCTGGAATAGACTTGAAGAAGGTATCAGACACATCATCATTGTATTTGGTGAGGTATGCGGCTTGCCCACTATATGCAGCTAGTAGTGCCGGAAAAACGACGCTGGAAAAACTAATCTGCATAGGAGTAGAAAAGAGGAGGCGGTTGTAACCTTAAATTGGCAAAATAGTGGAGTCTAACAAGTAACATCACACAAGTATTATATAATTAATCAGTCTGGTAATCATGATTAAGGCAACACCGACCATGAATCATGAGTCTGTAGCACAAGGACATGGTCCGAAATTCAATTAACTAATCATTGTAAGTTTGGGTGCTTGCTTGGTGTCCTCTTATGTACAATTGTGGACCATTCTAAGCATTCTTGGATAGCTAAATCCGAGAGGTGAAAGAAATTTGGAAATGCACAGACACTCACTTGGATCGCTCGCACGTTGAAGTGACCCAGATCAGCAAACATAGCTTCCGTTCCTGTCACCTAATCAATTAGAGACAAAAGTATACATGCCGTCTAAAACTACACGATTCAAACTGAGAAACTCTTACTCACCTGTTATGCAGAGAACTATTCCGCCTAGTGAAATCCATCCTTGCTTACCATTTCTTTTGAAGTAGTCAATCAAGTATTTTGGATTGAAAGCACGCAGTACACCGATTTCATATTTGAACAAATTATAAAGACCGATTAAACCGATGAAGGAAAACCACAACAAGATAACTGGAGCAAACGCAAAGCCCACTTTATCGGTGCCCAGTCTTTGAACAGAGAATAGAACAATCAAGATTGCTATTGAAATGCCTACAACAGCATCTGCATGTATAATTAAACAAGCTTAACGTTGTTGAAAGAAGCAGTCCTGGATAATAATTATCACCCAAATGCTATAAAATGAAGACCAGTAGTACTGGTGAAGTTAATTATAAAGCGTGTCATGGAAGAAAATTAAATTCTGCATGTTTTGAAGATCATGTATATTTTCTCTCGCTCTCCCTCTCTCTATGAACTATGCATAATAGTACCTTTGCCAAGAGACTTGATCCCACTCACCGCTGAAAGAACTGCAAAAGAAAATTTATTGATCTTACAAGTCAGTATTTCTCTGAAGTACAGTAACTAAAATGCTCAGATAAGCTGAAATGCAGAAAAACCTGAAATGCATGGAGTGAGGACACCGTCTCCAATAACCATGGAAGTTCCTAGGATGGTGATTAGGAACAGTATGATTTTAATTGTTTTACTACTTTCCATCTTCTCTTTGATCATTTGAGCACGCCTCAACTGACTGGATGGTGTGTCGAGTCTGTAGTTGGAGAGCTGGTGGTCCTCTGGCTGGTCATTCGGAATTAAGCCCACCTTCGCAGATCGGCATATCAATGAATAGAGTGCAAACGTTCCACCTGTTAAGGGGTACAACTACTCGTGATCGAATGATAGCTAGGTTTGCCGAAACGTACATGGACTTCCTAGCTAGCCACGTAAAACAGTTTTTTGGTCCAAGCTTTAAGAATAGAAAAAAATATTTGATAAACAATCTACGACAATTTAATTTACAGAAACATGTGTAAAAACAGATTATGAAAGCATCCATTCTCTCGCTTCCATGATTATATATTTAAAAATAGCCGTTCATTTGGAGGCACGACAAAACCAAACAAACCTAAAATAAAGATTTATTTTTTTCCTATAATAGTCAAATCTTATTGATGAATACATAATTCCATTGACTATATGAAGTGCTGCTTAAAAAACATTGAAGGTAGATACTCCAAAATAAAGAATCCTGCATCCGTAACAGAGTCAGTTCCAAAATAAAGAATCCTGCATCCGTAACAGAGTCAGCCCTCAATCCCCAACAATATTACATTTATAGCTATTCGATCAACATGATGCTTATTAATTATTGAAATCGTCAGGTTTTTAATGAATCACAGACAGCCAAAAAAAAAAATAGTAGCAAGGCAAGCCTCTAGTAAACAAATAGCACTTATCTACATGAATAACACACGCACATATACTTACTGATTTATACGCATCATCTATAGTACACTCATTTATAAACAAATAACACCTTATTTTTTGTTTTTATTCGACGTTATGAACGACTTTTTGAGATAAAAATGTAACAGAATACCAAGAAGGCCAATAAACTATAACGGAACTTGACTATATAATAAAAAAAAATACTGATATATGATCGATATATATATGCCATGCATCACATAATTAGGTGCCTTCCGTTTTCCGTTCCTTTAATGTATCGGGTGACGGAAATACTATAAATGAGGTTCAGATGCACACATTTCCTTAATTTCCATGAAAAAACCCCATCTAATTCTACGAGCAAATGAACTATATAGCGTTCCAAAGTGAACACGGTCGTTTTATCATAAACTTTAACAGAGACAGATGACAAAGATCGTGTCAGAAAACACTACACAAAAGTTTAGAGTTGTGTCTGTATATAGTTAAGCAGCCAAGATTTAACTTCAATGATTTAGGATTCTTATATTAATGAGATTTTGGTTATATAGATTACCGTCACCGTTGTCGTTGGCCCACAGAACAATGAAGACGTACTTAAGCATCGGCACCATGACAATGGTGTAGATTATCAGGGACAATACCCCAAGAATGTCCTGGTCATGGTTAATACCCGTGGTGAAAGTGCTTGCATATACGTAAAGCGGAGAAGTTCCTATATCTCCATACACTACTCCAATGCTCTGAAATGCCAAACTCAACGTCCTCTGCCAATTAATCTGCACATTTTTACGCATATAACAAAGGTTAAATAATTAACGAGGATTTCTGATTGGCATATATTATAAAGCACAAGTAAATGACCTTAGAGGTGTGGGCACCGTGGCTGTGAGACATGGAAACCCGACCAGCCTCCAGGTTGAGTGAGTCGACGCGACGCAGGTTTCCCCATGATATCTTTCGACCTTTCAGCTTATTTTCCACCTTTGTTTCTTCTTCCATTTGCACTTGGTTTGTTTCCAACTCTTGCTCCGCCATCCTCCTTTAACTGCTGTGTTTCTGTGAAGCTGCTCAGCTTCTTGGATTTATAGGCGTACGGAAATCAGAGATGAAAATTAATTAATTCACCATTATTCCAATGATTCCTTCCGAATTCTAGATAGTGAGGTCAGAAATTAATGTATTAATCATTATTCTAATGAGTCCTTCCAATGCCACTTTCAAGTCTCATTCAGTAGAGACGTGTCGGATAGCTAGATCCTAGTGGCATGTTTTTTCCTTTTACTCCAGTGATTTAGTTTATACTAATCTTGAAGTCAAATACTGCATATGATGATGATTTATTTTATCAACCATTCCACAATATTCCTCGCTTGACACAATAATGAGTTTTTGGTTTCCAGTTTTTCTAATTAAGAAAAAAAAAGAACAAAAGAATACAAGCATAAACAAATTAACGTGCCGAGCATGTCACGGCATAATTAATTGCTGTTCAATTACGATTTTAACTTGAAGTACATGTAGTCTGGTTTAATTATATTAATTAAAAAATAATATAATAGAGATTGCTATTAATTACTAAATGAAAGAGAAAATGCGTTCCGTACTAGATGCATTCAATTCTATGAACGCAAGGGATTTATTACACTATTATGATATCAATATTGGAAATATAATCAAGGAGATTTCTATTACAATTTTACAGATATATAGACACATATAAAGTCTGGAATATTCAAGCCTAAGATAAGATAATTATGGGGTAATTATAAACATCTAATACGCTTTGATTAACTATTTTGTAATTTTCCTTTTCAAAAGTGGATTTGAATTATTTTAGAATACAAAATTGACATAAGCAAGTACTTAAATAAGAGTTTTCGATTATTTCTTTGGGAGGAGAGTCACGACAGTAGCACAATAGCACTGCATGAAGTTCCAACAAGTTGTAAAGCAATCTTTAAAGTATTTGTGGGTTTATTTCGTGGTGTTTTCCATGATCCGTGAGAATCAGTTCTGGGCGCATTAGACTTTTGAGTTTGTGATTACGAGGTAGACTTTTAAGAGTTGGTATTGTAGTCATTGGGTAAGAAAATAGGTATATGAAAAATAATTTTTGTTGTAATTTTAAAAAAAAATTGATTTTAAAAAATGTATTTAGTTAAAATTGTTATGAGATAAATTTTTGCATGTAAAATTAATGAAAAGAGGTCTCTATGAATAAAAATTATCTTATTTTAATTTATAAAAAATTAAAAGTTGAATATCACACATGTGAAGCCCTAATAAGAAAACTAATATATAAAAAAAGTTGATTTTTTTTTAAATATCAAATATGAGCTTATCATTCTATACATATTGTAATAAACCTCCATGGTTTCTTTTATTATTAACAATGGACTTAGTGATTATTAATTTTTAATGATTAAAGAAAGAAGTTGTATCACAATGTATTCAACTTTTATTTATTTTTTCACTTTTTTATTCAGCAATTATATTTAGAACATGAGTATTAAAATACAATATACATATATATATGTCATTACTAAGAAACTAATGTATATGTGCGTCCTTGTATGATCCTATTTATAATGGCATGCACAATATAAAAAATGACAGGTCTGTCTTTTGAGATGCTATTGAAAAAAGAGTTTTAGGGTAATTATAAAATTATAATTATAAGATTTAGGAATCGTCACTTAGTGTTATCGTTATTAGAAAATCTAATTATCTGTAAAAGTCTATTTAAGAGACTGATTGTATAAGGGGAAGATATATTTTTCCCAATACACCTAACCTAAGATAAACTGCATTATTATTTGATTGATTTTTTAAATCATGTTTCTATCTTATGATCTTATTTAATGTTTAAGATAAATCTCTTTTTATGAGAAAATTTTTATCTTATTAGATTAAAGTCTAATTGTTTTAAGGTTCAAATTTTAGTCTCACATTTCTTTTCTAAATATAACTAATTCTTAATATTTTGAATAGAATAATTGTTATGTTTTTTTTTATTTTAGACAAACTCTGATAGATAATTATAAATTGGTTATAATATTTATTCTTGCATTTTTAAAACATGATAAAATTATAATTTTATCTTTTTTGAAAAAATACAAGAAAAAATTTTAGGATTTGGTTGTATACATGAAGATAGAAGCATATTTTTTCAAAAGAGAAAATTAATTTGATGTTTTTAGATTCTTTTTGAAGAAAATCAGATATTTTTACTATCGATTTTGTATCTTATAGTATAAGTCTACAACCTAATATTATGTAAAATTATTGGAAAAACATGCAGGGACCAACAAATATTTTTAAGTACCCCTTGAAAAATTTAAAGTTTTTTCTTATATACATATTTTATATTTTATTTTATTATTAAATATATTGGGCAAGACCCGACCCAGCCATTCAAGATAAGCTGAAATAAGTCAAGTCTCGTTTGGTTGGGTCAACTAACGACCCAACAACCTCTTTCCTTTTTTTTAAAAAATGTTGGGTTGGACTAGGGCCAGCTTTCTAAGCTAGTTTAAAATAGGTCCAGTTCAGTTTCACATGGTCTCTACCCCGACCTAGCCTAGCCTAGTGACCATATGATTATTTTTTAGCATTTTGCATACAAAACTCAAATTTGCAACTAGGGTTGGGGGCGAGGGAGGGGGTACCTACTGTGAGGGATGAATAATTGGTGGTGCTGGGATGCTTGACATGTAACTAGTGGTGCTAATGGCAGCGAAGACACAATGGATGAAGACGACTGGTAAAGAAGAAAAAAACTAAGAAACAATTTATTTTTGGCCAACTTTACACCTAAATTTATCCTCCCTCAATGCCTAAAATCCAACCCTATTTATAAGAGGTTGAAGAGAGACACTTTTTTATGTATTAAGTATAAATCTTGACTCTTGATTCAAATGATAGGGACCTCAACTATTAGGTCAAAGATGAAATCATGAACTAAAAAGGTTGACAACTAAAAACTGCGTGAATTAGCTGTTTTGTAGTGGTGTCACAGTGGTTATTCTATCAATCAACTTGAAAGAATCATACCGGATTGCAGTCAAATGTCAAGTCATCATGGTAGTGTATATTTTGTTGAATTTGATGAAAAGACGAATCATTAAATACACTTTAAGAGTAGCCACATGAGCAGGCTTTTTCAAAAAAAAAAAAGAGGATGAATAATGTATTGTTTGGTCTGTCTTTTTTTCTTTATTGTTTAGGTAAAAAACAATGTCATTTTGGAAAAAAAATGTTATTTTATTTAAATAAAATGGCGTCGTTTGGATTTTAGAGTTTTAATTTAGGGATTTGACAAAAGTTTAATTTAATTCTCTAGCTTTTGATTTCTTTACCCCTAATTGACCTAAAATTTTTAATTTTATGCAATTCTACCCTTATTGAACTTTAACACCCGCCTTTACACTTCAACGTCTTTTTTTAATTCTTAATTTTAGATTTATATAAATTGACCCTCAATTTCACATATAATTTTGATCAATTTAATCCCTAAAGTTCGATGCCTTTTTCACAAAGGTCATTGGCTATAAATTTTTTTAATTTAGCATCTAATTTATCCTAAATTTCTAATTATTTTTGCAATTTTACCTTTGATTTGAATCAATTAACTTTATAAAGATTAAGTTTGGTTCTCTAAAATTCAAAACTTTTCAATTAAACTTAAATTGGATCCCAAATTTATTTATTTTTTCCAATTAAGTCCTTAATAAAATTAATTTATTCATTTAAAGTATAATTAAGTGTTTGCACTTAATTAAATCCTTAATTTAATCCAAATTAATTCTTAAATATAATTAAACTTTTAATTTAACTCATTATTAAATCAAATTGACCTATTAAAATTCTAATTCTATCCATGGACTTTATTTTTTTACAGATTCATCAAATAATTATTTAATTTGATTTTAAATTTGTATTATTTTTTTAGTCTTGGATATAATAAGATATAACTATGCACCAAATTTATCCCAAATTTTAGCCTGATTTTTCTATATGTAGTTTGGATCTTCTTTGGTTAGTTTTTGCTACATAGTTAGTCATGTTGCTATTATTATTTATTTTTTATTTTTTATTAAAAAAGGGGGTAAATTGTAGGGAATAGTACAAAAATAACACTAATACCGAAGAACAACAACGTGTATTCAATATATTATTTGAATTGAGAAGTCAAGACCCGGCAAATCAACCACACACAAAAAAAGTACTATTTCCTAATTCAAGACGTCATTGTAGCTTATAAATCTAACAGCCACCTTTTTATACTTTTCTACCACTCCAAAAACAGCGACAATATATATATTATTAGTAAATGAAACATTATTGTAATAATTGGCAATATTATAGTAGTTTAACGAAGTCAAAGTCACTTATGTCTTAAAATAAACCTCCCGTGCCATTGGACAACAGGACATCAGAGTTGAGGATTGAAACTTGAAGATGGGCGCGCGGTTCTGTCGTAAGCTATCTCTGTGTGTGTGTTGACTTGTTGATATTCTTCAATTCATGCCAAGTAAAGGTGCATCCATGGGAAACTTCATGAACTGTCAGGTTCATGCATCAAGTTGTTAATTTCCTTTTCTTTCTCTCTCAAGATTTGTCTTCTTCTATATTTTCAACTATGCCTACTGAAAATTATAAACCAAGGCATTGAAAATTAAGTTTGTTAAACAGGCTTTATTTCTCAAAAAAAATAAAATCACCTAAGATTTCCCGGACCTAATTAAGTCCTCCATTCTTGCATTATAAGTTTTCATATCAACTTATATGAAATTTTTTATTTTTAAGTTTTTTTATGATAATATTAATAATTACTTTATTAATAATTATATATGAACCTACCATGCGGAAAAAAACTAAAAAAATTTACTTGTGAATATCCAATAAGAATGAAATATTTAATTTTCTATTTTAGTTATAATTAATTTTCTCAAACTAATTATTATTTTATCACAAATAGTCGTATAAAATTATTTGCTTCGAAAAACTACACTATTAATTAAAAAGACATTTTTTTCTTGTAAAATTAAAATAAAATACATAATAAGAAAAAAAGAAGTTTTAATTAAAGGAAATGTTGATAAAAATCCAAAAACAACAAAGAAAAAACCGATACGTACGATGGTTTCTTGACAGTTGCATGAATATATATATAAAAGGTGTTCTACATGTCAAAGATACATTCTTGAAAGTAATATGGCATTCATGTCTTGTGATGATTTTCCTATCTAAAGAAAGTGCAATAAATTGTGCATATATATCAAGTTTTATTTTTTGATTAAAAAATTCACAATAACAAAAAAATCATTTCTTTTTTCTAACTTCTCTTTCAGTATATTCATAGACTAAGATAACAGTCTGTAGACGTTAGTGTTTTACTAAATTCCAACTTTTGGATGTAATTAGTGTCCTTCTAGAACTTTTATTATTTCTAATTATTCTTTTAAGGATAGTTTCAATAGGTAAAGTTATATGGTATAATATTACCATTATGGACCTATTTAGTATTATTATGTTGTGTTGTGTTGAATTGTGACTGGCTATTTTGTTGCGTTGTTCGATGGTACGCATATGAATGTTTAAATGACTAAATAGTTTAAAATAGAAAACGATCTATAAGGGCTCGTCTAAAAATATTTTAACATATGCACTTTGTTTATTTAAAATAATTTATGACTTCTTAAACTGAAGCAACTTGTGTTCATAGTTTTTATGAAATAATTATTAAGTTAGAAAAGTTTAATAAAGCAATAATATATATAGACACATCATTGCAATAAAATTAATGATATAAGAAATAGAATTTGACATAGAATTATGTAAAACACTAGCATATTTGATGTGTATAATTTTTAAAAAACATAACGGAGAAAGTGTTTATATTAATTAAAAAAGGGACCTTATAATTATTAACCAGACATTGTTTTTTATTTTTAATTTACATGGGATGTCTGGATCAACTTCCACGTACCACAACTAATCCCTACGGCCCACTGAATATACCCTGTAAACTCAGTAGGCATGTAAGGCACCGCGGGGGTGACAGACGTGCACGCCAGGACTCGAACCTAGGTACAATAAAAAAAACAAACTCTTTTAACCGCTATACCAAGCCCTGAAATACACCAAACATTATTTTTAATTAAAAGGAAGTGATACCCTGCTTTGATTTCAAAACAAAATAATTATTAACCAAACATGGAATAAAGCACTAGTATTCATGTTCTGTGACTCCCATCATCTGTTGATCAGTGCTTGTCGACGCACTCTTTTCACACGGTTTAGGTCTTTATTGTTTAATTTTAGAAGAAGGTTAATTAGCTGATGCGAAAATACGTGTTTTTCGATGATCTGAAGTGACTCTTTCAAATCGGAAAAGAGATGCACCCGATTATGGCCCCAGTCGGCATCCTCTAATTGGCTTGTTAATTAGCCTACGTATTCAACTCAGTAAAAAAAAAAAAGATGATTAATTCCAACTTAAATGTGACGCTTATATAAAATAAGTTGGGATCGAGCTTTTATGACCTTTTTTTATTTACAACGAAGAGGCTCGGATACTACCCGATGAGCAATAAAATTCGGACTCTTTTTCCAGGCGTTGAGTTCTGCAAAGTATATTTATATATCATGTCATATTTTATTTTAAACGCAATGAATTTATTTTATTTAACTTCACTATCTCCATCCACACGACCTCCACATGCATGTGCGCGCGTCAGGAAGTGGGTCCTATAATTAAATTAAATAGAAATTTCTTAAAGGGTGCATACACACTCACACGGATTAGACTGGATCTGACGTGTCCGGGAGTCAAGCGCGCCGCGGATGGATTCTATTTGCTGGAGAGTCAAGATTGTGTCGGTTTAGGGAAGTGTTTGTTTGATATTCTAGTAATTTTTGAGATTGTGGTTTAAAAAATTAATTTAAAAATTATTTATAGTTATTGTCTTATAAATTATGTTTTAAGATTAAAATTGTGTTGAAAATTGTTTGTAAAAATATATAATATTAATATTATTAAAATAAACTAAAAATTAATGTAAAAAATATTTAGTTGATATGTTCGTGAAATTTAAGATGTTCTATTCCCCGTAGAAAAGAAAATAGATTTTCTTCTCTGTATTAGAAAGTTGAAGAGCCATGGTAATACTTAGTAAAGTAGCACTAATAAAATAATTAAGGATCACATCTAATAAGAAAAAAGATGAAAGGAAGATAAAATTATAAAACAAATTCAATTTAAAAAATTATCTTAAATAAAATAAATAAATAAAAAATAAATTTTAAATCTGACTTATAAAAAAATTGAAGCATGCAATTAAAAAATAGCTTTTATTTTATAAATTATTTTAAATAAAATAAAAAATAATCACGGTTTAGTTATTAAGTAATGCAACATACATTGCTCAAATAATACAACATCAACCTATGCAATGAATGTATTAGCTATTTTTTAAAATAATATTTATATTTATTAAAATATTAAATTGCATCTTCTTCTTTTTTTTATATCTTAATCAACTTGATTATATATATATATATATCTGTGTGTGTAAGACATGAAAAAGTAGTTATATATATATATATCTAGTTAAATATCAAGAAAACTTTTAGACACAAGTTTTTATTTTATTTTGCTTTAAGGGTAATTTAGTAATTTTAATATGCCTTGAAAAAGTAGATGTACTATAAAGCCCTTGGAATCCAGTTAATTATATCTTATTTTGAAGGACAATTTAATAAATTTATTATACTAGAGAAAAGTGAAAAGGATCTATGTAACCCTAATGAATCTAATAATATTGAATTAGATCATGTAAAATATTTGTTTTACTCCAAACAGCTAGCGTACTGGGTTTTTGTGGGAAGAGAAATATAATTTCACTATAAAAAATCTATATATAGTGAAACACTTAGCCTCGGCTTTTTCCTTTTAAGAAACCGCTCTAAATCCACTACATTGCCATCCGTAATCCTAACCAATACAAATGAAATATTATCATGTTAGGAGGACAGCGCAAAAGAAAATAAAAATAAAACAATAATAACGATTTATTCAAATTAAAACGAATAAAATCTATTACAAAGATAATTGGGTGTAGAACATATTTGATTAAGTAAAAAAATAAATAAATGAAATCGTATTTAAAACTATAAATTTTATAAAAATAATTAAATTTTTATCTTTTAAATTTAGAGGTGGAGATTTCTTTTATATGTAAGAAAGTGAATAATCAATTAGATTTTTTATTTTTTTTTACATTGGGACAAATTACACTACAAGAAAATTATAAAATAATAGTGAAAATTTCAATGAAATATTTTTCATCCATTACTTTCCAATAATAATAGCAGCATAATATATTTATTGATAATTTGTAATACAATAACAGATAAAATATTTTTTTATCGATAATTACTGATAAAATAAAATAAAATAAATATTTTATCAATAATTTTATTAGTAAAATAGGATATCATCATTTACCAACGGATGTATTGATATATTTCCATCACAAAATTTTATTGAAATTTTCGTTAATAAATTTACAAATGTTATAATCGATACCAATCTCGTCCCCCCCCCCCNCTCCTCTTCTTTAATAGAGAATCAAAAGCTGCCACTCTCGCGTATAAAAATACA
This sequence comes from Populus ilicifolia, assembly GCA_015708895.1. Taxonomy (NCBI): domain Eukaryota; kingdom Viridiplantae; phylum Streptophyta; class Magnoliopsida; order Malpighiales; family Salicaceae; genus Populus; species Populus ilicifolia. Next base: position 403,215 of record SRLM01000088.1, on the reverse strand, counting down.
ATGAAGATATACGTGCTAGCAAGATTATAAGCTAGCACACTTCAGTATAATCTTGTACTAAGAGGAAAGAACTAGTTGGCTAGAAAAGAACGTACCTTTATGAGATCAATAGAACCATCAGGAAGAACAAGAGCTGGAACCCTTTTTTTTTATTTTGATGAATCAAGAGCTGGAACTTGAGAAGACATCGGGCCGGAGCCGATGTTTATTCAAAGTAACTGCATGTAAATTAAGTTACAGTTGCATCAAAGTGTGTTCATGTCTTAATGAGATACGTAGAGCAAACTTCCCTCTCTGTTATTTTTTTTTTCCTGGTTCGGAAAATATCGCGTAATTATCCGCGCATCATAGTTTATATTCCAGTGTTTCATTTTGTGAACAAGTGGCATGGAGCAACCTTATAGGTGTCAGCATGTCCCGTTTTCTTCGTAATGGTAGATGACATGCAGCATGTCCCGTTTTCTTCGTAATGGTAGATGACATGCAAAGAAGACAAAACAAATGGACTGACTACAGGATTTTTTTATATATATTAAAATTAGTACAATAAATATAAAAATTTAGCAGCATAACACTGTTTCAAAAAAATTTGATACAGTTATGCAGTATAATCATGTCTTGCTTCAAAAATATAATATTTACTCAATATTATTATTCTGAAACATGACAAAATAGTTGTTAATTGATTACTTTTCTTGTTATTTTTAAAATTAATTGAGTGAAATTATTGATGAGTTAAACTAGAAATAGCACAATTTAACTCTACTGCACTTCACAAGTCTATTATTTCTAACGTCAATTTATCCTTTTAAAAAAAATAAAAATTGTGTGTTTAACTTATTTCTGATTACAAACTCTTTACGTGATACGATGACGTTAACGCTTGGTTACTAGGACACACTACATGACAAAAGTTTGAAACAGGGTCCTAGGAGGCAAGGAACACAATGTTGTCTGACACATGGTAGGATCTATAGATATGATCATCACTACTGCCTATACCTCTCCAACTCCGAAATATTGGATTAAGAGAATGTTTAACATTATGGTTTGATAAAAAAGGAAAAAAGTAGGGCGTGGGTGCATTTTCAATTTTGTTTAGATACATTTTAAAAGTGTGTTTATCTAGAAAAAAATATTAAATTAATATTTTTTTAATATTTTATGATAATTTTAATATATTAATGTAAAACATATAAAAAAATTATTTTAATATATTTAAAACAAAAAATATTTAAAAAAAATATCATATGCTACAACACTAAAAATTTAAAAAAAATCATTTTGAGTTGTGCTTGGTCGAATAAAATATAGTGTTTAATTAACCTGTAATTTAAATTATTATTAAGTGAAAAATAACTCAAATGTGTTTAATTAAAATTACTTTTAAAAATAATTTTGATAATAAAATGGCTAGAAAAGACATGCAATAATTTTATAATTTTAAATTATATTATTATAATTTGAATTATTAATACATTATAAAAATAACAAAAACTTATTAAAATTTTATTTTTATTATCTCATTAAATTATTTTTAATTATATCATTATATATATATATATAATTCATTCAAGAAGGCTTTTAATATTCATAGTCCTGAGCATGAAATAATATCAACTTAAAAAATTATTAAAATTAAGATAATAATTAAATTTTATAAATATTATATCTTTTATGAGATTTTTTTAATATAATTGTGTAGGGTTAATAATACCACTACAATTTTAACATATATTTTGAATGAATGAATAAATATACTACCCAGAAATTTTCACTCCTTTTTCACAATCCAAACTTAAGCTTTTTTTATTCCCTTGATAGGATACAATATGATTTTAAGAGTCCATTGGTTAAAAGGCCCATATTATAGGATTTTGCTAAATTGTCTATGGAATTAAATTTTAATGGAGCCTAAATTTGTCTTAATGGGCTGGAAGTTTAAAAATCTGAAATGGACTAGACTTCATTAAAGAGCTTAAAAAGAAGAGCCGACGATTGGAGCTATAAATCTAGGCCACTGAAAAACCTCACAAGTTAAAGGATGTTTTAAAAAAAATGTTGAAATTGTTTGAAAAAATCAAAAAGATTTTAGAGTATGTATAACCAGTTCAGAAATATAATTATAATTATTTTTTAAAGTATTTTTTTCTATCAAAATATATTAAAATATACTGGGACTAACTTGGAATCAGGTGGCAGCAGATCATCTCATACACAGAGAAAACATATGATAGAAGGAGAACGTAAAATAGATATATTGAAAGCTCAGGGCAGATAAAAATCGCAGGCAGACGAGTACAGAAAGGAGCATAAACACAAAGAGGCTGGTTGGGTGCATCTAAAGCTCCAGCCACACCATCAACTCAGCGTGCAACATAGTAAAAAAAAAAGTTAGAGTAGTGGCTTGTCGTTTGAAATTCTTGAAGGAACCAGAACTCATCCAGTGTACCATGTTTCTTAATTGAAGAAAAGAATCAGCAATAACACAAAGGTAGTTCAACACTTACCAGCTTTTTAGGAAGGATTACCCACCCGGAACCAGAAGAGATACTGAACCAAAGAGAGAAGATGAATCATTGAGGCAAAATCAAGAAAGTTTTGGTGCTTTGGCATTGATTAAAGGATGAAGATGAAGGCCGGGTGTCTAGGAAATTGTTAGCATAAGCATATCCTCACCTTTAAGGACAAGGATTTTGATGGGCCGAGGAGTTATAGCAAACCAGAGAATTAACCCTATATTTAAAAAGATGAGAGAGAGGAAGAGAGAAGGATAGGTTGTGGGGGGCTAGGGTTTGTGTCTGAAGTCTCTAGATTATTTTTGCTAGAACGGCCTGGATTTCTTAAATCTTCAGATCAAAACATGGATTCGGGTGGAATACAACTAACATCATGTGGAATACAACTAACATCATGTGGAATAATCCAACTGAACAGAGAAAATTTACAATCCCTTCCCATCCCTATCCAATGCTACCATATGAGCAAGATCTCATTTATTTATTCGATTGTAAGATCTCATGTGTTTTACCAATTGGGTATGGACTGTTTATTTGGGTTGTTTATGGTCCTCATTGTCACTTTTGTTCTTTATGCATCCTCCATTAATAACAGCGTGTATATAAAAATATTTGAGGTCATAGATCAATTATCCTCACACTATCCAGGTTGAAGATTTTTTTAATGGGATGGAGATGGTGGCAGAGGGAAACTGCTAATTTTTTTCTGGGCTGCTGGCTCCTATGTGACAGTTCTTGTTTTGTTCCTAGATAGGTCCGTTCACATTCAGCCCATTCTATATACATCTTCAACCTGGACCATGATATTTCCTTGAAAAATATATGAGTTTTGCTTTCGGCTATTTCATTGTCCAACTTGAAAAATATTACTTAGGAAAATTGACGTATCCAAGAATTTGCTCATTTCGATAAGTGAAAATATAAGGAAAAGAAGGTGGAATTGCAAAGATCGAACCCTGTGTTCTAGCATGCAAAGCGATCATATTTAAAACTGTATTTTTATATGTAAAATAAATAAATAAAATATATTTTAGCCTGTACAAAACTAAAATTTAAAATGAAATTATACATATCTCAGTATGAAAGGGAAAACTAGTATAATTTTTTCTAAATAGTTGACAAAAAAGAGAAAACAAAAGCTAACGCACTACAGTACTCTTTGTTAAAAGGACCTGCAGCGACCTTCTTAGATCCAGACGTCCAGTAGGAGGCATGGATTTTTGTTCTTTTGGACAATGAGGAACTGGCTCTCTTCGGGCAGTGCTTTTACGAAAGGTTTACAAATCTCTGGATCCAACGGATGAGGCCAGGACCTGGATATGTAAAAAGAAAAGACATGGCGCATCAGTCATTACCCTCGGGCCTCGCCTCTATATTCAATATTCAAACAGAAAAAGACATGGTATCTGGTTCATCTGCAGCGACGTCCCCTGTTTTGGATTGATAGGAGCTGGTAGTGGTACTCTCCTTCTCTCTCTGTTTTTTTTTTTTAATTACTGATTTTGCCTTGTGCATTCACAATATATACTCGGTAATGTTTTCTTATTTTAAAAGCTTATTTATGAGTGGAAAGTTTACCTCGCTTTATATCATCTGTAATCTCAGAGAAACTAGAAATTAATGCATATATGGTTAGTGTTAAGAACCTGTAGTTACAATACATTTAACACATGGATGGCCTCAAAAAGTACTGAATTAATATCAAAACTCAAATTATACATGTTTAATTGCTTGGTGTTGGTTCCTATACACTATAGTTAAAAGTCGTTCAAGACCTCCTCCTACATGTGTTTTGTGGTTTAAGGAAAAGAGAGAATTCACACATTTTAGAGCATGTCAATATGAGGATTTTACAACTAGCTGTTGCTATCTTAAGTTCTCATAGGCTAACTTAATCATTATTTAATTTTAAAAGAGGTAAATTCAGAAATATGAAGATTGCTCTGGAATGATGCTCATCTGCCTATGTACCAGAGCTACTTTCTTTTTAAGCACATCTTCATGGAGAAGCTGGATGAGGATCCTCTCGGACTTTTGAAAAAATGGTTCACTGATCTGTGTGTGCTCTATAATTTTCTGGAAGAGATCCAGGGCTTTGCTTTTGGCCGATAAGCTTCCCTTCTCCAGAACTTGTAGAATGCCCACCACTCCCTGGTTGTCTACAATTGCAGCAGTTGCATGGGATTGTGTGTTGTGGCCAGTTAGCAATGTTTCAAGTGCTGTTAAAGCAGCCTCTGCCACACCATCCTCTGTCTCGCTCAGTGCTCTAACAAGTGGCTTCACTGCATCTGCCTTGACAAGGCAGAAGGTGTCTCTTGGTGAACAGGCATCACCATGAACAGCACAAAGACTTTCGTTCACTGTTGAGGTTGAGCAGCACCAGGACATGCTGCGTAACAGGTTCATCACATGTAGCAATGCCATGGAGTTCTTGGGTTCCTTTGCCATGAGGGTTGCTTCAGGCTTTGAGGAGCTGGTTGATTGCGATATATGGGCTAGTGCAATGGCTGTACGCTTCTTGGCAAGTGAGCTGCCACTGGAGAGGACTCGAACTAGTGATGGATATACTTCAAGCTTGCCCACTTGTCTTTGAAGGTCCGGTTTGGTGGGCTCTGTAAAATGTAAAAGTGCCGCTAGAGCATTCTCCAGAAGAGATGAGTCTACATTAGCAGATGCGCGGATTCCCTCATTTTCCTCTTCTGTGCATATCACCTCGCGAATGGCTTTTAATGCTTCTGATTTGTTCAGTATTTCATCAATAATGATATCGTCCTTGGGAAGCTGGCCGATGATTGCAGCGGCAATGGACCTTTCTTCAATATCCAGTGAACAAGTGAGAATGGCTACTAAAGTGTTGATGGCAGTTTCTTTCCAAGGAGATGGTGGGAGAGGAACTCCATCCGGGTGGTTATCTGAAATACAGCTTACGAGTCTCAGTACCCATCTTTTCACCTCACGCTGATCACCATCCAGTGCAGCGAATAGTCGAACGATTGCATCCCGATCTGATCGGATTAGGTTTTGAGCTGTATGAGATTTAGAGCTAAGTTCAAGTAGCAGGTGCAAGAACTGAATCTTAGTTTCAGGATCAGAATTGAAAACCAACTGCATAAAGAGGCTCACATTGTGCTCTGATTGCAGCTCCTGCAGGCCCTGATGCATCTCGAATTCAGGACGCCGACAGGCCCCAACCAATAGAGCAAGGATCTCACCAGCTTCTTGTTTCAAGTGTGAACTAGATCCTATAAATGAGATGAGGCCTAGAAGAAGCGGTATCATCACAGAATCTGATAGAAGCTGCTTTACAATATGAGGGTATACCATTAGCTTCTTAACGCATTTGAGGCATACTGATTTGTATGCTGGAGAGTTTGAAGAGAGCATCTGTATCAGACTTCGTATAAATTTTCCATCTTCCAAGTCCTTAATGCTATTTTCTTTAAGTTGCATCTTTATCAAATCGGCTGCCATCAATGCTCTGCTTTCTTGTGGTCCTGCGTGATGATATTGGTTGAGTGACTCATGGGAACAGGGGTAGAAAGGTATTATGCCCGGCATGTCTCTTTTAAAAAAAAAAACAGAGAGAGAGAAAGAAGAAGAAGAACCTTGGTTGAAAAGAGCAACGAACGGTTGAAAATGTCCAGCTTCAGCCATCTTGATTACAAAGGAGATGTTGGAAGAAAGATTCCGCAACGTGCTCTGGGCTTTCTGCGACACATCTGGATTGTCATTGTGGAGTAAAGAAACCAAAAGTGGAATGCAATCTTTTGTTTCCCCTATTTTTTCTCTAAGAGTTTCCTTTTTGGACAACTCCAACAAAACTGCAATAGCACCTGGTCCTTTTTCACCTCTGTAGATCTGCTTAACAATGCGGCGAACCACACCTGCTTCCACCATGACTTCCTGCAATTCCACATAACAGGAATTTACACAACAGGTCAAATTTGAAATGCAAGATAGTCAATGTTAGCTCTGCATACCTTGTGATTATCACAGTGCTTAGCCAGGTAGTAAAGACATTTCAGAGTTGCCGAGGTGTCCAGTCTCTTGTGCTTTAAGAATTCCACTAATTTTGGAACAAGTCCACCCTCTGAAACTTTGATTGCATAACGGGGAATTTCTATCAGAAATTGCATGTTCTCTAAGGCCTTATTTTGTCGAGAACGGTCATTGTTATTGATTCCTGAGGCTGCATCTTGAAATTTTAAGTCCAAGTATCTTAGCTTCCACTCATCTATAGAGCTTCGGAGATTTACGTTTGGAGTAAGCTCCAAAGATTGTAGCTCCTCTCCACAGGTGGGACAACTCCTTTCTCCTCTATTGAAGCAGTCCTGAATTGCCTTTCTTTCAAAGCTATGGCCACAGAAAATTGCAACAGGGTCTGTCATCATCTCATTGCACAGCGGGCATATGAATGAGTTGATTGGGTATTGCTGGTGGTACATAGAAGTTTCCTCATTTTGCGGCCTTGTAACAGTTTCAGTGCTGTATAACAACTCTATCAGTTGAGCTAATTGAAGTGCCTCCGCCTGCTTCTTTTGATCTTCCATCTCCTCCTTTTCCTGCTTCAGAAGAGCCAGCTCATTTCGCACTAGGGATGCATTTTCTCTTGCACCAACCGCTTCTGCAATCTTCTCAAGAAGTTTCATGGAATTCTCTTGGTTTTGGCTATGCTGAGATATTGAATTTTCAATCTCAAAAGCTAATGTTTCTGTTGCAACTGTTGATCGAAATTCGATTGACCTCAGATTGTTGATGATCTGGTTGATCATGGTTTTCAGGTTCAGTGACATATCAAGATTGACCAGGTGGAATGAGGAGATAGTCGTGGCCATCTCTTTCGACAAGTTTTGCATCTGCAAACGTATTGAGTGTGAGTGAAGTAAAAGGCGAAGACAGCTACCAGATTTGTAGCCTTTGATAATCTTGGCAGCTTCTCTCAGCTGAGAATTCAAGGTCTCTAATGCAGCTTTTGTAGATTCTAAACCCATTGCTGATTCAACTCTTTTGGCATCCAAAGCCCGAAGGAGGGTGCTTAGCTCTGAGATGCGTCTAGAGAATTCTTGCAAGCTGTCCTTTTCAAGAACCACATCCCTTGTTTCGGTAACGATCTCCATTGCTTGAAATGCCACCTTGTTCCACAATTCCTGCAGTACTGCCACCCCTACATCCTCAATTTCAATATTGAAATCCATAGAATCCGTCGGAAACTGCTGACTCCTTGCAAATTTGATTCCAGTTTTACGGATTTCCTGCTATATCAGTCCATTCAATCAACAACTAGTGGCTTCTCCATTGGCATCCTGACCTATAAAATCCACTGAATCCGGGACAGGTTAGAATATGAAGCTGTGGAACAAAACTTCGGATACATGAAGGCCTCCCACCACAACCAGAAGAAATCTTTTCCAAATTGCCTAGTTATTTCTTATTTGTGGAGGGTGGAGCTAGCAGGTTTCCATATGATGGGGCAAAGAAAGAATTTAATTTTTTTCTTCTTTTGGGGGTATTGATCAGAACTTAGGATTGGGAGGGATTGAGAAACATTCCTGCAGTTTAGCAGCGTGATATCGAGGGAAATTTTGTCAGCCAGCCTCCCTGAAGCGCCATTATTACCACTTGACAAAGTAATTTGCTACAATATTTGCTCTGGTTATCATGCAATGAATAATGCCGTCTGTACCTATTAATTATTGCCGATGAATAATCATCCACGCAGTTTATACCTATCATTAACCGGAAGATTTTGAAGTCACAAGACTTGGTTGTGACTTCAAAATAAGTTAAGCAGAAAGTTGCATGGAACAGAACCCTATAAAAGGACTAAGCACGTCCAAGAGAAGATGAAAATAAAAGAGGGGGTCAAGTTTTGACCTGATGAGAAGCTCAAGCCAAACCGGCCTTAATATCAACAGCAGAACGAGTTCGGGATCAGTTATAGGAATTCCCTTTCTTCGTCATCGTGAAGGAAGGGAACAGACAGATAAAGTAATTGTGAAACCATTTGGTCCCCAGTTACATGGAAGAAAGAGAGCAGAAATTGAATAAAAGACTGGTAATGTCAAAAGTTTAGTCTTCAAAGAAGTGCGTTCGTTTTGTGTATGTTGACTGGGGATAAAAACTCGAAATTTTCACAGGCCCCATGACAGGAGCGAGTGCACATCGTGAGAGGTGAAGGGTACTTTACCGCGAAATGTCCAAGAACCAGATGCCTCCTTTTTAGTTTTTAGTGGCGAAGGCAGACGCAGCTTGGAATGGAAGAGGTACTTTTGCTAAGATATCAAATATTATCAACCTTATAATTTTTCCATCTTTCAACAACATACCGTTCAAATATTTTCCCATTTTTCCACCAGCTATATGACGTGCTATTTGTATATAAAAAAAAATTATACATGATCAAGAAAAGAAAAAATCAATATAAAAAATATTGTCGAACCCGCCAGCGCTCTCCATCCAACCCATTAGCAGAGACCGCGTTCAAAAGGGACGATGAAAATGTCAGCGACAATATTATAATAAAAAATCCAAAGCCTCTCACCAGCTGACAGAAATTTCCTGGTAAACTCCAGGGTTGCCGTTTTTCCATAACTGAGTCTGCGTTTCTATAATGGCGATGACAAGAGTGGCATAACCACTATGAACGCGTCAGATAATAATAATAATAAGAAGAAGAAGAAGAGTAGCATAATTGCCCACGTCATGGAGTTTGTCAGAATCGCGCCATCTCGCTTTCGAGCCCCATTTTCATCATCTGATTATTTGCAAATTCCAACAAGCTTTACTGCCTCTTAATATTTTGATGTTATGGAGTCTCTTTTGTTATGATATTTTGGGTTTAGAATTGTGGTGTAAATTGTTTCGTAAAGTATTTTTTATTTGAAAATAGAATAGAATAATATTTTTTTATTTTTTAATATCACCATATTGAAAATATATTTTAAAACTAAAAAATAAAAATAAAACACACGATTTGACCGTAGTCTCCAATTCCACATTTATTCCCCCCCCCCAAAAAAAAAAAAAAACCTTGTCGCGCTTGCACGTTGCTGAGACTTGTAGGACCCTAAGCGACAGAGATAACTAAAATTGTGGAGCAAAATACACGAAGACTGGCTGGCTATTCATTCATAATTTCTAATATTAGTTAGTGTTTCCATCCAGTTGACTGACTTCGCATGAGAAATTGAGACGAAATACAACTTTTATAATCAAAACAATACACTTACAAAAAGGTTATATGCAGCAATGGAATAATTGCATTCATACGAAGCAAGTCGATTTACATTTACAATATTCCAGAATAAGGCATACAAATTGATCAAGATCAATGCTTCATGGATGCAATAGGCTATCTAACACCGTTAACATTCTCAACGCAAGATAACAACAGACAAGAAACTTTAAGGTAAAAAAAAAAAAAAACACCATCAACCCCCAAAACATCGATTATTTTTATGATAGGTAGGTTTATAAATGTGTGTGTGCGCTAAAATAAAAGGTAGATGATGAGCCCAAATCAAACCCGTCTGTGACCGCATTCGATACCGATGGCACGATCCCAAATAACGAGCCATGTAGCCCAAAGTCATTGGAATCAAAGCCCGATATTGACCCACTAACTTCAAGCCCATTCACATCATCTAGCTGTTCCTCTTGAAACCCGAGAAACCCTGTGTCATTCCAAAATTCACGACCCATATCACACCCATAACAGCTAGAGTTGACATCAGGAGGCAAAGGCGGGAGCTCAATGGTGTCCGTGTTAGAGAGATAGTTAAGCCCACTAGCGACATCCAAACTGGGAGCACTGCTGGGCTCATAAGACCCACAAGGCCCATATCCAGCCCCAGCTCCAAATCCTTGAACCCAGCCTGCTCCACCTGCTAACCAGTTGCTATTACTGTTACCATAAGCATGAGCATTGAAGGGATGCTGATCCTGAGAGAAGAAGAGCTGCTGGCAGCTGGTGTCATTTTGATGAGTATTGTGTTGTGGAGGAGGAGCAAAGAGGACCGAATTGTCATGTTGTGACTCGTCCGGTGAGATAATGGAAGTGACAGAGGAGGCAGGAGGCATGTCTGAGTAGACAAAGTTGGTGCGTGCTTTGGAGCCCCGCATGGACCTGGCTGCACGGTCATAAGCCAAGGCAGCTTCCTCAGCTGTGTCAAAAGTACCAAGCCAGTGCCTCTCTTTTGTTGAAGGGTCTCTTATTTCTGCAGCATATCTACCCCATGGCCTTCTCCTTACCCCTAAGAACCTTACTTCTTGTTGTTCTTGTTGGTTCTGCTGCTGCTGCTGCTTTCTTTTGTTCTTCGAAGGAGAGGGTGTTGAGTTGGTTTTTGTCGAGCAAGTAAAATCCATGATAAATAAAAAAAGATATATAAGTCGGTTTAGATAAGGTTTTGTGCTAAGATTAAAGGGAGATTCTGTGTAGAGAGAGAGAGAGTAGCGCTTCTCTTCTTGTGCAAGAAGATTAGATAGAGATGATGAAGAGAAGAACGAATAAATTGGAGGGCTTGTTTATCGAGCGTTGCATGTTGGCGGTATAAATAAGGAATTAGAAGAGACTCTGCCTGTGCCATCAACCTTTCTTATTTCACCAGAAAAAAAGAGAGAGCTGTATTTAATCACCATAGTTGCCCCTCATACATACATACATACATACATACATTCATACATTACAATATACCGGTATTAAATTATTATTAATAATATATCCTCCGTTACCAAATGATGATAATAATTGATGACTTCAATCCATGCTTGCTAATAATCTAAGAGTGGACCCCTTCATGCCTGGTGCATGGAATTCCTATAATTTAATGAATTTCACCGGATCCTTATCATCAATGCTAATTACTTAATATGAAAGTCGGTTTAATCTATTACTTAATGTTAGTATTCACTTCACACTTGCCTACTCACCTGGTTAATTTTCAACGGAGGATTTTTATGTGGAAAGTCAGATTTTCTTTTCAATTAACACTATGAGTGTCCTTAATTTAAATGTGGTTAATATTAGTAAATACTTTGTATATATTTAGGGATATCTGTGTGTATAAAATGATTTGGATATCTATTCTATTAAAAAAAAAAGCCTAAGTTTTGAGGTGTTTTTATTGTAGTATTTGCATTGTGCTCTCTCTTGTATTTACAATATGGATTTGAATAGTCCATATTATTTTTTTTAATTCTCAACTTGAAATTTTTTTTTAATGCAATTGATAAGCATTTTTTAACTCAAATATGAATTGCTTTTTTTTTTTAATAAAGTGTTGGATTAAAAGATAAAGAATCAAAGTGAAAAGTGATAGATAAAATAAATAGTGGTCTTGGATTTCATTTGCAAAATTTATTTTAGTTTCCCATATTTTTTATTTATTAGAAGGTTAATCCTTTTAGTTGTTAGAAATTCAATTTTAACACTAGTTTTTATTTTTTTTTAATTTTTAGTTTTTTTTTAAGAAGAGAGAGAGAGGTTCACTAGATTTCATTGTAGAAAAAAAAAGTCACCTTTAATAATGATTTCGGCCATAAAAATAATAGATGACAATATCAATGGGAGTTTAACCTAGATATTTTGTATTCCTTCTCCGTACTTAAGGAGTCAAATATGATCATAAGAGTGTTTTTGGTTATTTTTTAGTTGTTTTTGTTAGTTTTGTTTTTTAAGGCTATTAATAGATTAATCAAAGGTATTTTGAGTAAAAAGTTAGTTAAAATAAGTGTTTTAATAAAAAATAACCTGAGGCCCCTTTATTTGAATATCTTTAGTTGTTAAATTCTGCAAGAAGTATATGATACATTATTTGATTTTTTCTAAAATAAATCATGGTAGAAAAAAAATAAAAAATAAGAAGTTAAAGCAGTCCACCAGGCCCCTTACACGCATATCACAAGATTTTAAAAAAATATATATTTCATACAAAAGAATTATCATGTACTTTATTGTCATATAATCAAATAAGAAATAATTTATCAGATAATAAATTATTGAATTTAATGACGTACATGACTTGTGTTGAAAGTTTATTTTGTTGACTAGAGCTCATTTAGTTTGTTTTTTTTTTAATAAGTGTTGTTTTTTTAATAATTTCAACATTTAATATTAAATTAATTTAAAATTGAGTTTTTCAATTTGTTTTTTCGAGATAATCCTCAAGTTAACCCATATAGTTCTAATATGTCTCCATCTCAAAATTAGATAAAAATATCATTCAATTTATAGTTAAAATCTATTTTTTTTTAGAAGACATATTACCAATACCTATATTTTTTTATGCTTAAAAAGCTTTTTACTCTGAAATGTGACATAACATAAGATAATAGGGTAGTCATGTGCCAAAAGAAGTTGAGTGCACTTACTTCATTGTTTTTTTTTCTCCTTTTTATTTGTCTTTTTTTCTTCCAATTACTTCTTTTTTTCTCATTTTAATACTTTTATTTTTCTATCAGTCGCTCGAGTTACCTTTAAACTAACCAAGTTAAATAAATCATGTTGAGTTAAGTCTCACATGGTTTAATTTTAAATCTGGACTAGATAAGGAATGAAATCCGATTTGTCAATTATGTCCTTTATTTACTTAGTTTTGTCCTTATAATTCTTTTCTTGGTTAGTCAAGTTAGTTTTTGATTGGTCAGGTCAACTGAGTCACGTCAAGAAAACTCTTACATATATGATTTAAATTTAAACTCAAGTAAGGTAATGAATTGAATCGAGATGTTTTTTCTATCAATTTCTTTGTGTTTTTCTCAATTTTATTTTTAAACTTTTTTGACCAATCAGCCTAGTTGTTTTTTATTTATCTAAGTCGATTGAGTCATATTGGAATAAATTTCTTACAAGTTTATTTTAAACTCATGCTAGATAAAAAGTTGGGTTGAGAGATTTCAAAATTGATCTCTTGAATCGAGTTTAATTACAATGCTAAATAATTTTTAACAATCTGAATATTTTTTATTAATTTAAAAAAATTGATTTAACATGTAACACAATGCAAGTAATTAAGTTTTTTTTTGTTCACGAGCAATCTCAAAGATGCATCCTCGCATCAAGCAATTGCATTCAAAATAATAAATTCACCTTCATGTTTTTCTAATATTGATGATTTGAATCTAGTTTAGATAAATATGTAGTTTCACAAACACACACACGATGTTTATCCTTTTATTTATCGATCTCAATTCAAATTAATGGATAATAATAATATAATTATATTGTGACTACTTTTTTTTCATTTTTTTTAAATATTTATTATTCTTATCCAGCCAGTTAAAAACTAGAACCTTCATTTGCAAAACATTTTGATTTTCGAATATCAAACGGGATTGATACTGGTTAGTTTCTTTTGTTTTGTTCTTTTACCATACATATTGGTTAGTTCCGATTTTCTCTATTTCATGATATTAAATACTAAGGCTAATATTAATTAACTCAAAAATGTTTTATATATTTCCATAGTTGTAACTTTTTAGCTAATCAAAGCATGAAATTGGCGTGTTAACTAGCTAGATTGCTGAGATGGGGCGCCAATCGATCAAGAGAAATGTTTTTTTAGTCGCTATCGATCATCCCTACCCAATGAAGTATGTAATAATGGGCATGGCTTCGTAACAATCATTGGCTCTCACATTGAATAAGTACTTTTCTTGCAAGTTCATCTTCTCCTAAAGTACTTCCATCTAATTGGACTTGAATAATTTCCTTAATTATATCATTAGTTATAATATTGGCATATCTAAATAAAAGTTCCTCACATGTGAACTCGAGAGAGAGAGAGAGATTAAGGGTCTTGCTTAATTAAATCACTGAATCAGGGACTAATCATGGATTGTACTAAAAAACTGACTTGTATAATTATACATTGTTATTATTATGATCATTAGAGAGTGCATGCCTTTGAAGAAGTACTTTATTCAAACCGCAAAAGGTCTCGCAAAGACCAACCCTGCACCATATGATTGCTCAATACATGGAAGCAAATCAAGCTATCAATCCCTTTATCATTCGGTAGTTAGAACTCATCATCCCAACACAATTAGATCGCTTTATTTTTCCTAGTCTTTTTCTCTTTTTCTTAATTTATTGCCGAATATATATATAGATAGCAGTATAACTTCTTCTTCTTTTAATTTATCGCAAGTCGTTCCATTAATGAAGTGTTAAAAAGGGATCATAGAGTCTTCGTAAACCCTGCGTGATAGTCTCCACGCGCATGAGCTAGCTAGCGAAAGTATATACCCTCTGTTAAGAAACTAAACTTACAATTCTACTATAAGTATTGTACAGTAGGTTTAAGTCTAACACATAAAGCTTGCAGTATTTATTTTATAGATAAATAGAAAATATACACGGGTATAAAAGGTCATGTTACCCTATGCCTATAGTAATGCATATATATGGAGCCTTTTACGTGGAACACAAAGGGAATATGATTATCTCAGCCATGTGCATCCAAGTTGAGCCAAATATAATGATATGTTCCACAATCCTTCTCTCAGCTTTTCAAAGCTAATGGCTTTGCTTTAATATCTTTTTATAATTTTGTGAAGCATGGAGAATTGGTAAATATGAACTCACTCATAGACCTCCAAATGAGGGGAAGGCATGTTGGGTTGCATGTGAGGAGTACATATAGATTGGCATGCTTTTTCGACTAAAACAATCACTAGGAAGACCTACTTACAAGAATTAATAAAATAGAGAAAAAAAGAACTCATCATGGCCCGGCCTCATGATCCATCTCAATTGTCACACATGATGTCGATCAAGAAACTCCATCATCTCGATCGATATTGGCGTTATTATTGCTACAGGATCACCAGTCTCTTCGAGTCAAATATTTGACCTATCACCGAAAAAAGGAAAAATTAGCCGAACTCCAATATCTATACATTTATGTAGCTAAGAGTAGTCGCTCCCTTTTTTGAGGTAAATTTTGGTCAAATTTGGAACGTGCATGATCACTGAGGGGCAGAGTCTCCTCAGATGCCGAATGACATCTCTGAAAACTAGGAAGTTCCATTTCAATGTTTTTCAAACAAAATAGAAACTTCGGTGTCCCGAGTTTAAGTGCTGCAGTCAACTTCTGATCGCAAAATTTGTTTCCCACTTGTTGTCGAGGTCGCAACAGGTCAAAAATGGACAATGACTTTCGAGGTTGGACGGAATACTTATACTCGAATCAGGCACAAAAATTGATATAAAGTTATAAGCGAGTGACAACTACACGGCATGGGAACTTGGATTAGAAAGGACTCACACCGTTGCTAAGTAAATGAGCATTGTTGTAGTTGCTATCTGATTATTATTATTATTATTTGGATAATAGTAGACTTCTTATTCATCAAAATTAGCTATTTAGATGATGCCTAACAAGGGTACAAATGAGAATATAAATAAAGAGGGAGAGAGTAAGAAAAGGACAACATGAAAGCTACCTTAAGCTTATGCATCAATGATTGTGAATATTATTTGTATATATTTGAATTGCACATATTAGTAGATCACAATATCTATATGTTAGGTTTTATGAAACATAAATATGTAGTGAAAATAATAAATTTAAAAAATTTTCAAGATTCAAAATATCCTATTAAATAGATCTATGATTGATAAAGATTTATATGAAGATGATTTAAAAATAAGATATTCTTTTCAGCTTTAAATAATTACCTCAAGACTGGATTGTCGTAAACCACAAGTAATCTAAATATTCAACTTTTAACAATAATACACACGAATCACTTGTAAGAAACTCTTAAATCCTTTTAAGAGAGATGGGTTGTTATGCATTTGAGTGCTAACACTTTTCTTTTATATTTTTTCAAGTATTTTGTATTGTGACGTGTATTATTTAGAAAATAAAAGGCATGACATTATATTTATAGAAAAACCTAAAAACTTTATAAATGAAAAGATATTAATTTTCCCATGAATAATATCACAGATATTATTTTAGGATAATTTTAGAAATTTATTCAATCAAGTCCCTTCTTGATTTTTTTAGGTCCAAAATTGTAATTTTTTGTATAAATTAAACTCTAATCTTTAGTTTCTAAAACTTATTTACAATCAAATCACACTTGATTAATAATCTCATTTTAATTTTTGATCAATGGTTCTTATGGATGTGACCAATTAGGTTTTCTAATATGTTAGCCCAACTATAAATTATAATCCTAAATAAAATAAGATTAAATTAATCAAACAAATTAATTTATTATCAATTTAATAATTAATTGATTTATATTTGAAGATCAAGTATAATATCTAGCAACATGTCATGATCTCACAAATATTAGAAAAGTCATTAGTGGTTTAATTTAACTTTTTAGTAACCAATTTTTCAGTATAATTATTATTCATTCATCAACAATATTCCAATTTAGACATTATAGCATAGGATATGTCTACTCTTTCAAATAATGTTTGTTCTCAATACTATAGTTATTGATGTTTTGAATAAAATTTGAAACTCTGTTTAAATCTCATCTAACTTTACAGAAGGATTTACAATCAATACTATTTAAGAATAGATAAACATTTTTTCTAATTCACATAATGTGATGAATCCTCTCTTGATTAATTAAACACTTTTATATAGTACCTGTTATACCTAATATTTGTCAATTTATTACCCTTGTTTAGGATAACGTGTAGTAAGATCAAAACATAATTCTTTCTATATAAGATAATTTAGTAATCTTAAGTCTGGGGATCACTTACACAATAATCACATGAGTCTTTCTATAAACATATATTATCTCTTCATATTAAATTCTTATATGAGTTAGTTTAGTGTACCTGTTATTTAATAAGCAATCACATATTAGTTTTAGGTATCTCCAATACCTTAGTTTATAAGAACAACTACTTTATTTTATAAAAAAAAATATAATATAAAATAGCTCTAATTAATATCCAATCTTAATAAAGAATTTATCATAAATATTTTAGGACTAATGCTTTGATGCAATATAAATCTCATAATTATAACTTTATAATTTTCATTGCAAGAAAATTTTTATCCCAATAAATTTCTCTTTATTATATTCTCATTAACCAAATATTTAATGAATGTTAAAGATAAATGAGTATTTATTAATAAATTAAATTAAATATATTTACATGAATATCCAGATAAACAATAAAGAGTTAAAGAAAAAAATGATTTCTAATCTAGCTATATATACCTGAATATTAGATTATTTCTTGTTAACCAAATACCACATGCAATGTTATACTTGAATATACATGACATACTAGATTTATAGTCTAAAGCTTTCCATCAAATAGGGAGATAAAGATAAATAAAGGTAAAGAGAATACGGTCAAAGTCATTTCTAATTATGATAATTAATGATATTCTAAAATTCAATATACTCAATAATGAGGGCTTTGAGTGTTTGAATAGAGGGTAATTACGCGTTTACATCAATATTTCCTTTTTAAGAGTTCATAAATTTAATGATTAGTGATAGAAAACTTGACACTTGCAAAATAGTTTTTTGTATAAGATTTAAAAACTTTTCGATGGTAAAGTCAGTGACTTTTAATAAAAGATTGTAATAAATAAGAGAATTAACTTTAAATTCTTAGAATAAGAGTGTTTGTTCTTAATTGTATGTGATAAATGCTCTAAAAATAAACTATAAATATTTAAAGAATAAAAAAATATAAATCATTTACCTGAATGGTTCTAAGTGTATGTATAGTCTTTAAACTATGTTATATTGCTTGAATGAAAGGGTTGAAGTATTATTTCCTCCTAATAACATTAATGAAATAAAATATTTCTTACGCAATATTAATAAAGGATAGATATCATTTACATAGTATTAATGATGAATAAATATCTCTTATACTATATTAATATTTAATGAAAATATGATATGCGTTTAAAAGGCTTTTATGCACCTAGAGATATAGGGAGATAATGATTCTTTACTTTAACATTTTATGTTAAAAAACATACGAATAAACAAATGAATCTCTATAACCTAATATTTGGCTTAAAAATATTATCAACTTCATATATATTTAGACATTGAATGATTCTAAACTCAAGGGTAATGAATCTAGCAACTTGTTGAACCCACATGCAATTGGATTCAACACGTGGTTGAACCCATGTGTGTTGAGTATGGTAGTTTATCAAACCCATAAGCATTTAGGCTCAACATGTGTATAATTCAATGGTGTTACATCTAACATCTTGTTAAAACCACATGCATTTAGGGTTAACACATGGTTGAACAAAAAGATGTTAGTTTTGACATCTTTTTAGCCTCATATGCACTTGGACTTAACACGTGATTAAACCCAAGAGTATTGGATCTAGCATGTTATCAAGCCCCAATGCATTTAGACTAAACTCGTGATAAATCTAAAGGTGGTGGGTTTAGTATCTTAACAAACATGCATGCATTTAGGCATAGCTCGTGCTGAGCTCAAGGGTGTTAGGTTTAGAGTTTTATTAGACTCATATATATTTAAGCCCGGTACGTAGCTGAACTCAAGGATGTTGAGCCTGAAAACACGTCGAACTCATGTCATCTAGACTCGATATTTTTTCAAATCTAAGTATATGTGGTTGAACCTAATCATGTTGGGTATGATAGCTTTTTAGACTCGATTGTACTTGGGCTTTGCACATAGCTGAACTCAATGGTATTGGGTCTGGCATCTTATCAAACATATATGCATTTAAGCTTAACACGTGGCTAAACATAAAGATATTGAATCTATTATCTTGTCAAACTCTCATGCACTTACCCTAAACTCGTGGTAAATCTAAAGGTTTTAGGTTTGGCACCTTGTTAAATCTGCATACATTTGGGCTCAACTCATGCTAACTCAAGAGAATTGGGTTTAACATTTTGTTAGACCCATGTATACTTGGACTCAGCACGTAGCTGAACCCAAAAATATTGAGCTTGAAAACAAGTCAAACTTATGTCATGTAGACTCGATATTTTACTAAATCTAAGTATATACGGCTAAACCCAAGTATGTTGAGTATGACAGTTTACTAGACCCATATGTACTTAGGCTTAGCATTTTGTTGAATCCAAGGATGTTGGGTCTAGCATCTTGTCAAAACTATATGCACTTAAGCTCAACACGTGACTTAACACAAGGATATTGGATCTATCATCTTGTCAAGCTCTTATCTACTTAGTCTAAACTCGTGGTAAATCTATAAGTGTTAGATTTGACATCTTGTCAAATTCACATGCATTTGGGCTCAGCTCATACTGAACTAAAGAATGTTGGGTTTAATATTTTATCAGATCTATATATATTTAGACTCGACATATAATTAAATAAAAGGATGTTGAGTCTGAAAGTAAGCAATGCTCATGTCATTCAAACTTGTATTTTATCAAATATAAATATATTGGGTTATTAATTAACCTGTAATTGACCTTTTAATTATGAGCTTTTAATAAAAAAAATACAACATTTATAAAATACATTTATCCATAAATAATTAACTGAGGTGATTCCAAAGGTTAAAACAGACATCAGTGAAAAGATCATGATGATGCATGCGGTTCTTTAAGAGGATAAGGATGTGAACCCATGCATTTATCACCGTCTTTCCGGTAAGAACCCATGCATTTATCACCGTCTTTCCGGTAAGAAGGAGCTCCTTTATAAGAAGGATACAGCAGAAAGAAAATGGTTGAAGAAATTCAAAATTCTAATTATATTCTATCGAAGTGTAATTATTAATAAAATACTAGTAATGAGAAGCAAAGCATACGATATCCATCTGCCTGCTCTTGATCCCTAACCTTACTCGAAAACTGGGAGGCTATGGAAATCGGCAAAAGAGAGCTTTACCTTGTGATTATTGACTTATATATATATATAAAGATTCTAATTAACAATAATTAAAATATGGGGCTTGCACTTGAATGATATTCCTTGAGGAAAGCTTTTTATTTAATAATGGTGCAGTTGACTGGGAATTTGTATCCATTGACTCACTAGGATCCGAACTAGATTTTTTTATTTCCTCTATGAGAGAGTGATAGCAATACATATATATGGCAGGATTGCTAACAAAACCTATAATGATCCTCATAGTAATGCTGTTGAAATTATTTTTACTCCACCCATAATCCATAAAGTTTTTATTATTATTTTATTTTTTAAAATTACCACAATCCAAGAAGTTATTTACTTAATACATCTATAAATACCACTGAGCACAAGTTGGTGTAAAATGTTGTCTTCCTTAAAAAATAAATAGTATTAGATTTTCTTAGGCTTTTTAGAAACAAATAGAAAAAAGAACAATAATTTCAAGCTGCTCAAAATTATAGGAAATCCTCTTGTACAATACACGGGAGTCCCTTGTATCATCGATCCGCATATTGGATTATATTTATTGTTTAACAAATATATTAAAAATCCAAATAATCATAATAATAAAAAAAAGAGTAAAATCTTTTTTATAAACAAAAGTATGATAAAATAAATTAATGAATGCTGCTCATATATATATATACATGATAGTTTGAGAGACTATCGTGTATTAGATAGGAGAAGTTCACAGCAAAGAATTATTATTCTAAAAAAATACTAAAAAACACGTCCTAGGGATGTATTTTTCCTTCACTTTAGATTTGAGTTTTAAGTCCTCCGATGAATCCTATTTACCAAAAAAAGAAAAAAATATAGTAAAATGCAAAGAAAGGTGCACTTTTGTGTAATGAAACGAAAAGGTTGTCTAGCTACATAATCATGTTCAACAGTCCCGCAGTCACGAGCTGCACACCACCACCATGGCTGGCCCACGAATGCTGGGGCGGAGCGAGCCATGGCTAGAGGGAGGAATGCCACTCCCAAAGTTTTGAAATCTTTTAATTTAGTCCTTATATTTGAAGACTTTTTCATAGTGAGTATACATTTAGTTATTAAACTCGATCGGGACTAATAGATCAACCTAGCAACTTAAAACCTAACTCGAACGTGGTCTTACTTTAAATCATTTTAAATATTAACCTAACCAAACTTTAGTATATTAAAGGGTCAACCCAACTAAACCAAATGAGATGTAGCCAAGTCAATTCCAAGAATTTAAAAAAAAAAAACTGAAATGATGTAACTTTGGATAAAATAATTTACTTGATAACCCATGAATTGAACCATCAATCTTGTGATTTAAGAATTGACCCGAAAACCATGCATTTAAACAAGATTAAATACTGAATTGAGTCTAACAACTATGCATTTCAACCTTTAAAAAATAATTGTTTTGTTTTAATTTATTTTCATTTTACTCTTTTCATTTTATATTAACAATCTCACTTATGAAACTTAGTTTTTCTCATAAGATTAGAAAACAAAAAATAAAAGTTCATAGGAGTTAATTAAGCTTGATTTCGAAAGATGGTTCATTTCATTTTTCTATGCATGGAAAGCAACAGTCTTGTATAAAAGGAGCATATGCTAGATGGATATGAAGATTCATGACAAAAACTCCACCACTACAATGAAATCCACCATTTGTTACAATTTGCTTTAAATTAAGCGGTATAGACAAATTACCGAGAAAAAAATTGTCCAAGACTAAATTTGGTTTCCACTAAAAAAGATCAAGCTCAAGCATTAGAACTTAGAAGTACATGGCTAGTAGAGATCTCATCTAATTTAAAAGGTCTCTAACGAGAAGAATGCTTTACATTCAGCATAATATATTGATACTCACTATATATTAACATTGCATATGCGTGAACTCAAATAATGAAGATGAATATTCAAAGTTTTTATTTGAAAATAATAAATAAAATATAAATATTTGTTTGGAAATAGATATAGGCATGGATATAGTAAGTTCCCATCCCTTCTTATTCTAACAAAAAGCTCCATCTCCACCTCTCTTGCGATTCCAAGATTGAGCTGTGAAATGGAGAGGATCTCCAGAGAGAGCCCTAAAAATTGGTTCCAGCAAAAAGTTTTTTTTTTTTCCTTCCCTCGGAGAAGAAAGCGAGTTTCTCTCCCGGCAAAATTAAAAAGTATTTGAGAGTGGAATAATGATAATTTTTAAAAGTTTTTTTTTTAAATCAATATATTAAAATAATTTTTTTTATTTTAAATTTCAATGTGATGTGATAATTTGATCATGTAACTTAATTTTAATGAGTTTGTGTCGAGTGGTAGGTACTGCTAGCTAGAATACTGGAGGGTTTTCTTTTTCCAAGGAATCACAGCTTCATCAAGTATTATTTTGGTAAGAATTTGGTGCTGATAGGCCTTCGGTGGTTAAGTTTTCAAATCAATTTTTGGAACAAAGTTGACTAATAATAACTGGAAAAGGCCAACGAACATGATGGGTGCTGAATCCCATGAATCTCCGATTCCTATGTACGCATAGAACAGATCACTTGTGTTAAAAACGTAAGAGAGTCAAAGGAAACTGCCTGTTTTCACGAAATAAAAGGCAAAGAAGGTTGATAGAAAGAGGAAATCCATCCACACAAAGCCGAATTCCTTGCCTTGGTGCTCTTTCACATCTGGCTTCTCTGCAAGTATACTGCAGAACGATTGCTGTAGCTAGAAACACGTTTTGGCAAATTAACCCTACGCAGCCTTCAAAGTTCAAAGTCAAGAAAAAATATGAATAATTAACGTAGAGTATCTAAACACCAGATTCTAGATTTATTTTCTAGAAATTCTCCATTTAAATTCTATAAATTTTAAATCAATTAAGATTTATAATAATTAATTTCAAGATCGATATAATTACTCAAAATATATATAAACTGATCCAAACATTCACTGTAATAAAAAAGATATTATATTATTTCATCCCGGTTTAATGTCGTGCTATTAAATATTAGCAGTCGAAGAAGGTTTTTCTAGGGAGCGTGAAAGTAATGAAGAAGGTCATTCTGCATTGAGGATTATGACAATCCTCGGTTCATACTGCATGCCTGTTTTCTCTCGAAGCCTATACGCTTCGCCCATTTTCATTTTAGCGTCTAGAAGTTTGGGTGAAAGTTGTTTTGGTCTTTAAACTTAGTATTTTCTTGCATGTTAGCTCTCAAAATGAAAGATTTGTGTCCTCGATTTTTTGAAAAATATATTTTCGTCCCTGAGTAAAAAAATTGAATTGGTACATGTATATCAAATATTTTTAGAAAAAAACTGGCTGGTATTAGCATAGAACGATGTGATGCCCATACCAAGAAGTCATGTTATTGAAATATGGCAGTCGGTGTGCCCACGTGATGTTGCAGGTAGTTTTTAAATTCTACTTTTATTTAATTCTAAGATAATTAAAAATAGTTATTTGTAAAAGAAAGCAACGGTCAAGATCAACATTCTAGAGAAAAAAAAATATTTTTTTGGGAAACTTTTCTTTTTCTTGTCCAAGTATTTTATATATATATATACACGTTTTTTTATTAGTAATTTTTTGGAAAAAAAAACTAAAAGCAATTCAAATAAATATTCATAAAAATTTTAATAAATTAATTTTTTAATATATATATATATCTTCAATAAAAACTCTGTGTCATTGCATAGAAGTATTGTATTATAAATAAAAGCTTATCTTGACTTGAAAAGTAAGTTTTAATATAAAATATGGATGAATAATTCTGTTGTGGTTTTAGAAAAAATATAATAATATTTAATCTGAAAAATTATGTAAGGAACTTATAATAAGAAATTAACAAATAGATATCTTATTCTTGTTGAATATTCATTTATGAGAAGAAAAAATAAATTTAGATATAATAATAATTCACGAAATAATTGACATTTTGACAATTGTCTTATTCATTCCGCTTCAATAACATATGAAATCTGTACAAATGGAATCGACATTTTGACAATTGATGGTCACGGTCTCATAGGACTATGCGTTGCGCTCTCTACCCCCATTATCAGAAACTGGGATCATGCGAGTCTCTCCCAGATCTTCCCTTCTGCCAAGGTCCTTGTTTCTCAAAAGAGAAGCAAAAAGTGTTTCAGAGCATCCCTCATCCAATCATACCGGCAGCATTCAAATGCTTCGTTTACAGTAAGCTGTAACAGATGAAATAAAAAAAATGTACATATAGATAAGGAATCATTGTAAGTTCTCATATTTCCATTGCAAGTTCACGAGAAACACTAACCCATTTTCTATTGTAACTAGCCTGTCCTGGCCAGTGGTCAAGCTCTTCAGTCACCTGCAGCGCAAACATGTAGCCTCGACAACCTCCTGCCAAGCTGCAGCTATTCTGGCTGCTCTTGCTCCGGAACTCCCAAACTCCCAATGGATTTTCCTGTAGTAAACATAAACCAACTTTCATTTTGATGCATACCTGGAGTTGTAAGATGTATATATACCGGTCAGAAAATTGAGATTTCCATCACAAATTCCTCAACCGGCCTCTCAATAAATAGGTATTAATCTTTTGTTTATACATGATTCCAGCAAACCATATGCAATCAAACATCTGATCTGGGCTCTTGAAAGAGAGTGTACTATCCTACTAATAACAAATTTTAGAGCATAAGAAACTGAAATCTAGTAGCTTCATGGAAGAAGTTTTTGCCTCAGACAATCAAGTATATATCTCAAGTCTTTTACAGTGTAACTTTAATAAGTCTTTCAGATTAATACATATTTTAACAGGGTAATACAGTAAGATGTTTATATGCAGCATTTGGATTATTTCACATACAAGATGAGTGAATGAAGGCAAATCTTCTACCTGAAATGTATTCGTTTCCTTTATAATTAACAGCAAGCTGTTCTTTTTACTCAAATAAGCCGGTGTGTCGGATGAAACTGAATAGATCAACACCGACAGATGTGGGAAATAATTTCTATCCTGACTTGATCCCATCAATCCAAACTAAATCCAAGGTTTCAAGGCAACATGGAAGGACATGATCTTAATGGTTAAACATCTCAAGAAGTAGTTCTCATTGGAAAGAAACAAGAACAACTAGATAGAAATATGTTCAAACCACCTGAATTAGACAATTAAATGAATATTTTTCTTTAATGATAACAAAGCATTTGAAACAGAAGAATTGTGCCTCTCACAGGGAAAAGAGACCTACACCAAGAACTCCTTTCACTCCAGCCTCCTCGATGGCCTCACGACATGCAGCTTCGCCAAGGGTCTCATCATCCTCCCATCCACCCTGGTAACATATAGATGAGATCAGAATTAATGACTTTGAAAATTACGTTGACAATACAATCCATGCAGATTACAAATGTGAAAATTGTTATCTCAGTTATCGAATATAAAACGGAAGAAGATATATACTTTTGGGAACACAAGATCATTACGATTTGGTGTCGAGATCATGAGGATAAGAACCCTGTCCTCTACATTGCAGCCTTGATCCTTGACATTCTTGTCAAGTTTGTAAGGAATGCACCTTGTTTTTCACAGAGCAGTCAGAATGGAGCGATGAAAGAAAAATAGCAGTAGAAAAAAAAATTAGGATCTAACATTTTCGTAAAAAGCAGACTAACACAAGAACCGCACAAAGCACCATGTGTCAAGCAGTCCACCAAGTCAATTGTCAATATCAATGTGAACAACATGACAGCAAAGCTACTATGATTCCCAAACCGTTCAGGTCCCAGGAAGTTCATAATTTATGGGGGGATCTGTCACTAAGCTTGAGAATTTTGTTAGGCATGCGGAAGCTGCCCAGAAAGATATAGTTTTAATCAGCCCTTAATGTCACTTGTTGAAACAAAAAAACCTTTTTTATTTTATGAAGAAATCATTCTTCATGACTAAACTAGCAAGAATCTTTCGCGTCATGTAGCTCTCCTACTAAATTATAATGTGCTGCATACAAGGACAAGGTAGCTCTTGTCAATAACACACGCACGCACGCACACGTACACTCCCTTCATTGAATGTCTTTCACTGCACAGAAGAATGATTTGGACATCCATCTGAGCAAGAGAGACATCTTGTCTGTCCATTGTATATTTGGATTTTGGAAGAAGAAGATAGCCACGTAATTCCATAATGATTAACATTCCTCAACCAAAGACTTGTACAACAACAGAGTAAAGAGGAGTCAATGCTTGGGGTCCAGGTCTATTTATATGTTTATCAACAAAATTTAATGTCAAAAATCCGCTTAATTACACCTTAATAACAGTATTAACATCGCTTCTTCTAAAGAAAAGACAAAATCATCACAGACAAGCCCCAGAGCTGAACTTCCTATAAACACATTAAAATATTCGTTTCTTTAAAAACTTTTTGAAAGCGGTAATTAGCCTGGATTATGCACACACAAAACGTTAAACCAAAACAAAAAATAAAAATAAACATGAAAGATGAAACAGATTTAAAGAGAGAGTTCTCATACCCGGCTACAAGCCTAAACTGATCAATGTAACGTTGTTTGTGCCTTCCTGTTCTTGCTAACATAGTAGACATGATATATCCTTAACTTCAGTTTATCCAACAGTAGTAAAAATAGCAGCACAGAAAATGAAAAGAAGCAGGAGTAACAAGTTCAAGTGCTCCATAAAATGCTTGCCTTGCCCTTTTCCTTTTAATGGTGGAAGAACTAGTAACTGTTTGTAGCAACCAAGGATAAAAACAAAAAACGAAAGGTAGAGATTGACACCGACTGGGATATATGAGAGAAGTAAGCTAAATGAAAGAGATTAAGGGTGCTTATAAAGGGAAAGTACGTACGTAGCCGTGCAGTCAATAATGGCAACTGAAAAACTGAACGATTCGACGTGTCAAACAAGTTGCTCAACACGGAATTGTTGGCTCTGCTCCTTCAGGGAAATAGGGGTTTGTGAATTCTCATTAGACTCAAATAGCAATAAGGAAAGGCTCGCAGGCTTCTTCAGGGGAAGAGATCAACTCTGCCCTCTGGTCGCTGTTTATTACTAGTAAATTGCTAGATAGTGCTTTTTATTACTAGTAAATTGCTAGATAGTGCTGTGTGGTAACGGCATGACCAGGACTCGGAAAAAGAAAACAGCTCCCTTTATGTATCACCTGATTTTGACAATTTTGTTTTTCCTTTCATTTATCGGTCATGAAAATAAGAAGGATTTAACTCACTGTAATGAATTATCTTTGCCTTAACGATTATTGGCATATATGTTGTTAGTTAACTTCAAAATCACATCCAAGAAAACCCAATGAAGCTCTTATTGGTGAGCAACAAGAACTTTGGATGGAGCTTCTGTTGAATGATGAAGATGTGTTGTTTTGTTTCTCAAGAGGCTCAATATAAATTGGATTTACATCCTTCGAATTTCACTATCTATTTTGAATTAAAAATTATTAAATAATTGTATATTTACCATTTTTAACATGTAATAATTAAAATAACATCCTTGATAGTTAAGTTTTCAATAAAGTTGGAGATACATGAAAAATCCTAATCCATTTTGACTTTGATTATGCCAGCTAATATATTTATACGTAATTTCATGCGAGTAGCATAAAAAAACAAAAAACTACGATCTCTCCACCTCTAAAGTTGAATCTACATTTTTTAAAAATTCAAAAAAAATTATTTTTTATTTTTATTAAAATTTAATATAATTTATATGTTTTGGATCGTTTTAATGTGCTGATGTTAAAAATATTTAAAACAAAAAATTATTAGCATGCATTTCGACACAAAAAGTTATTTGAAAAGCAATCGCTATCACACTACCAAACACACTCTAAACTATAGAAAAAGCCTCCATGCTTCTAAAAATATTTGAAACTCAATAACAATAATCTTATTATGAAAATAACATATAAAATTAATTAAATAATAATATAAACTAATTTTATTAAAAAAACATAAACCAAATAAAATTTTAATAACCGCTTAAAAATAAATACAATGGGTATGATTGATTTTAGACAATTATAATCGATTTTAGTAGTTAATGATTGATTGTTCTATCAAAATTGATTTTAATGGATCTAATCTATCAAGATATAAATATGCTAATTTTTTTAAAATTTTTATATTTTCCATGTTACCAATGTTCCACGCCATTGTGCAGTCTCTCACTTGGTTTTCAATAATGTACCATATTAGTTATTTCTCCAACCCTTTGTATCTTTCCATCCACCTTGAGCTTTATACAAAATACAGTCATGAAGTTGGAATAAATCAATAAAACGGCTCCAGCGCTGGGATGCTGTGGTGAAAGGAACTATGACCACAGACACTACAGAAGATGCAGTAGTGGACTGCATAAATCACCCTCGAGGGAGGAAAAAATAAATAATGCTAATTGTTATTAAAAAAATAACAATAAAAGAACAAAATGAACTTCACTTTGCAGTGAAGAGGAGACGACAAAAAAAAAAANAGGAGACGACAACAAAAAAAAAAAAAAAACTATGGATAGGTGGGTAGGTGGCTCCCTCCAACCCCAACCACCAGCCTCAAGAGGCATAAGACGTAAGAGCTTATCCAATCCAACAGTTAATTCATACATGAGTTCAAAAGCATGTCAGGCGGCCACATCAGTTTACTGTCGTCTAGACATCCATGCCAAGTAAACAAAAGTCAAAGACGTCATGTAATATAAATATCTTAAATTTAGTACAAGTTCCTCCAAATTTGAATAAGTGTCAAATACGTAATATTTTATGTGCCAATCTTTAATTCAATTTCTTCTTCTTTTTTCAATGATTCATACTTAAAGTAGAATTTTAATTAATATCTAAGTTAATATTTGGATTTACTTTTGGGCCGGCTCCACAGACATTGTATTTATACTCTTGCAACCTCTCTCCAAGAATATGACTTACCATGAATTTATTCCAATCAACTTTCACATTATTACCAAAACTATAAGATGTAAACTAGGGAAATTGTTGTATAAAAAACTATTCATTGTTATAGTAAAATTAAATTTTTATACCTTCACGAAAAAATAAAAAGTCTTTGTTGTAAGGGTTATTCGATTGTTTTTAATAATTTATTGATCCTTAAAATATTGTCATAGTTATAGTTATACTTATAGTTATATGTATCTTTTTTATTTTTTTATAATAGTAAAATAATTAATATACCCCTTAAATTAAAAAAAATAGAATTATTAAGCAAAGATATTTATATCTTTTATTTTTTAGAATATAATATAAGGATATGTTTGCCCTTGAAATAAAAAATAAAATAAAACATTCACCCATGGGAATTTTCATTATTTCACGTAAGTTTTTTTTATTAATTTTATATTAAAGAATTATATTTTTGTTTTTTATATTAAATAATTGATTTTTATATTTAAAAAAATTAATGGCATATATTCCTCCACACATTAGAAAGTAGAAGGTGTTCATATTATTTGGATGGCAACACCTTTTAGTAACCAAACATTTTTTTCGATTTGCGTGTTGGTGTTCGGGTTAGCTTACGCGCACCATGACTAATCCACATGGCCCACTGAACATCCTGCAAGCCCAGTAAACAAGTAAGACACCGTGGGGGTGACAGATAAACCAAACATATTTTTATATCATGTTATTGGAGGCTTTTGCGCGCCCTCTTCCTTGTGTGATGAGTGATGATGGCAAACAGATAGTTTATTGTGGATAATTTTTTTTCTTTTCTCTCCCATTTTATAAAAAATTAATGATATTTCTTTTTATTTTTAATATTTTAATTTCAGTCCGTATTTTTATATTTTTTCACCCTTTCATAAAAAAACTTTTTAATTTAGTTCTTCAATTATAGCTCGTCATATTTTTTTCCCTATTCAATTCTTATTCTTTTAGTTTTTTTTTACTTTTATTAAAATTTTATTGGTTTTTAATTTTATTTTTCAAGCAAAGTTTATTGTGTATTGTTTTTTTTCAATTGGGTCCTTATTCTTTTGATTTTTTTCTTTGTTAAATTTATTTTTCTTTTCAATTTAACCCTCCAATAAAAAAATAGTTTCCCTCTAATTTATTTTTTATTTTTATTCTCATGATTTTAATTACATTCTTTGGTTTTCGATCCTTTTTTTTGTAATTATACCTTTTTTTATTTTTTTATGATGCTTTTGGTTTAATAATCTAGATCACGAGTTTAAAAAATTAATACAAGTCAACATGTTTTTTATTTTTCTTTTAATTTCATTTTGGACAATATTTTATTTTAAAAAATATTAGTTTTATGGTTTTTATTAATTTATTTTTTATAAAATTATTTCAATTTAAAAAGTTGACTCGCTTCTTGTTAAGCTACATATCTATCACAAGAACTCAAGCTAATTTGAGTTATTTTTTATCTTTATTTTATTCAATTTTATACTTTCAAGATTTCTTTTCAAATTATCATGGTTATTTTTATTATTATTTTTTTATCATTTAAGTAAAAGTAAAATCAACTTGTTAAGTCTAGTCAAACTTGTAACCCAAAAAATTTGTTTTTTTAAAAAGCACTTATGACACCTCGATTATAGTTGTCTTTTTTTTTATTCTAATTTTAATTTTTATTTTATTTTGTGCTTGTTTCTAGTACATGTTTTTTTAAAATAATTTTTTTAATTTATGTTTTAATCAATATCACTTTTCTGTGATTTTTTATTTTTTTATTTATCCTTTTTTAATAAATTTGTATGTATTTAATTTTTAAAAATATTATTATTATTTATCTAATTCTTTTATTTTTATATAGATGAACTTTATTATTAATAATAATTTTATTTATTTATAAATAATTATTAATTTATTTTGTTAGATTCTCGTATGAATTTTATTTATTTAGATTTAGATTTAGATTTAGATTTAGATTTTTTTATATATATAAAAATGTATCTCCACACATCTGAGTTTTTTTAAAAATTAAAAAAAATAATATAAACGGGTTAAATAACCGGTTACATTCAAAACGTTAATAGGGGGGTCAACGCACACATGAGACGAGAAAGAAGCGCAAATTTTCCAAACACGAGGGCACTCTGGGGGTCCGTGCCCTTTTCCACATCTAATCAATCACAACTTGTAAGAAGGTCCAATCGAATAGGCTCGTGTGGATCTCTTTTAAATGCTCATCAAATCAAAAAGGACGACAGTGCTTTTTGCGTGTCATTTCGAATTACCTAAACACTTTTTAAAAAACAACCGTTAAAACACTTTAATATATTTTTTTATAATAATTAAATATTATACTGCGTTTATCAAGACGCGCGTGACAAGTGAAAATGTCACGAGTTTGAGCATTGGATTTTACACTTATTTTCTAAATCATGACAAACAGCACATTTTTTTTAAAAAAAAAAAGTAACAGACAAATATATATAAAAAAAAAAACTCAGGCGTCAGGCCTCTAGCCCGCTTCCGAATCCTTCTTTTTTCTTTTTCTATTTTTTTTAAACTTAAATAAATTTTTATTTTATCAGTTTACCTGCGCTTTAATTTCTATTTCAATATTATTATAAATTTTTATTTAAATTTAAAAAAAATATTATATATGTGATTCAAAAATAATAATACAAAATAATAGATTGTTAATGAAAATCCGGTTAAAATTGATTTTTTTACTATTGAGATATTTAAATAGATTTTAAACATAATTTAATTACACTTATGATATTCTTAGTTTTCAATCAAACAAAATATGTGCATATTATTATTTTAATAATTTTTTATTACCTTGCCTTAACAATCATAAAATATTTAAGAGAAAAACATAAACAATAATTCAAGTTAAAAACTGAGTTGGCTAAAATAAATGAAAAATACTTCAATAGAAAAGCTCATTGTTCTGGCAAACCAAAGATTGTATTTTGAGGTTTAATGAAAATACAATGAATTTTTACACAGCATACCACTTGCATTCAAAATAGTTCGAATCTAAAAGAAAAGGTTTATGATAAGAAATGTCATTGAATGCATGAATGCTGGTATATTAGAAAATAACATCTTAAACATCGAGATGAAGGAAGACACCATCTGGGTCCAATCGAGAATAACCGAGCCCAAACTACAAAGCGTGCCCCTTGTATTAGATGAGGCCTCTCTTCTAACTTCCACGCATACGGCACACAACTCTGGTTATCCGTCCGCAAAATGCTAGTCCGAGAAACAGTATACACCCGGGGCGATCAGGAAAAAAGGTTTTTTTTTCCCTTACGCCCTTAGATTCATCGCCAGGACTTGGATTTGGATACAACCATAGTTTTACAATGGCAGTGGCATGAGAGTAACTAGAGCACACATTCACACATGCAAAACTAGAGATACCACCTGTTTTAAAACAAGGATGGAACACTCAAAAAGTTGGAAACAAAAATATATAAGTAAATTCACGGAGGGCTGCCGTTCAAAACCATGGATACAAATCAAAGTGCATCGAACTATGATAAAACAAGCAACTCTTTTACAAGAAAATGGAAGCAAACACTCTGGAAGTTATTGATGACATCACATCTTGTTGAACCAGGCAGAAAATACCACAGCAGGCAAGAACAACATTGATTTTGGACAAGAAAATATTTACAAATCAGAAATGCAATTGCGAAGTACCACGCACAGCAAGCATTTCGAAGGATAAAAGAAACAATAATCTGCTGCAAAATACTAAGATATTCACGAGAATTCTACTACTTGTGAGGACTTTTTTTTTTTTGGCCTATTCAGATCGAAATCAATGCTCTTCCTTTATCATGTATAGCTTTCCTCCTAGATGGAATGCATTCGTTTTTTAAACAAGTTCCTTGGGATTTCACCATAGAAGGATATTGATGCCCATATGGTTCCTCCTTCGAGGATGAAAAACATAAATCCATTAGAGAGTAAAACTGAACTAAATTCCATAATAGTTGGGAGGATCAATGTAGGATTTTTTTCACAGTAGATGCAAACTATAACCTTATAAATGTATCTGCTACAAGTCCTCTCCAACGGACATGGAACCTAATTTCACTTACAATCGAACATCATACCTAAATCAAATAACACATGCCAACCAAGGTTAACAGTCTATTTTAAAGTTCGATACCCTCATTCCCTAATGGCGGTGATGCCATCCCTAAACGAGAAACATAGAGACCATGTACATGTCTAAACTCTTCATGACCTAAATTACCACACAGAGTACTGTGCAAGGACCTAGTAATCTCAAATCAACCGTGTACATGTCTAAACTCTTCATGACCTCAATTACCACCCAGAGTACTGTGCTACGACCTAGTAATCTCAAATCAACCGTGTCCACGTCTAAACTCTTCATGACCTCAATTACCACCCTGAGTACTGTGCAAGGACCTGGTAATCTCAAATCAATACAGGCTAGATCACAAAGAAACAATACAAATACTGGAAGACATACATTACCCTTCAGTTGGGGAACAAGTACCCCCTATAAAGGGAAATACATAAACAATGCAAAAGATGCCATGCAGAGGCATGTAAACTGGGGAAAGTCAAGAAACATTATTACAGGTAGAACATTGCACAGGACATAGTAGACGTGTCTTCTAGGTGCCTTGACTGGACCATCATCATTCATAAAACGCAAAAGTAACTCTCCAAAATCAAGTAGCCTGTGAGCTAGAATGCTAAGAACTCCATTTCTCTCGTCAAAACAGATTGCACAAAAACCACGTGCTAAACTAATAATACTACCATAGTAAAGGCTATTTAAATATCAACATTCACTACCATACCATCAACTCGCGACCACAAACTTACGGATAAAAGGTTGAAATGCACAGTGCAGCTTAGTGTGGAAACCAGAAGCCTCAGAAGAGGCACACACAAACTATAATAAACTAAAACATAATAAAAGGCAGTAACAAAACTTAAATTCTACATATTCGACTTAGTTGATATTCAAATCATTTCTGAATCCAACAAATCCAAAATCTCATGTAATCATTGATAACCTAAGACAATCAAACATTAAACATCAAAATCAAAACCCCGGGTGTTCAATGCATCGTCTTCATTCCTAAGAAAGACCTCTAAAATAATTTACCAAACAGGGCACGAAAATATAAAGACAGTAAATTATCATAATCTTCACTCGCTCTTCTTCCTAAAAGAGCAACCCTCTGTAAGCTTGGCACGACCACCAGTTGGTTGGCACAGCACTGTCTGGCAGTTCCCACACACCACAACAGTTTGCGAGTGACTAAAAACAGTTGTTCTGCACGCAACATATTAATTTAATTAAGCAAGCACCCACAACCCAATTTCAATCTAAATAGCTAAGAGCTTAAATCTTGTTCTTCAGGGGAAAAAAAAGTCATCAAGAAAGATAAAAAGGCCATGACAGGACTTACATGTTGAAGCAACCCTGACACTTCACATCCTGCAAGGTTTTACAAGAAAATATAATCATAAATTAACAACATAATCAGACGGTAAAAAAAAACAAACGCAAATGTGCGATAATTTTAATTACCATGAAAAAAGAGTTTGGAGACTGAACAAGACGCTTCAGCTTGTGCTTCCTCTTCTCTAGCTCAGCTGGTGGGTTAAGCAAATCGATATCGTTTTGGAGAACCTTTCATTGACAAGATTCAAAAAATCAGATCAGTTGAAGAACGAAACGGATCATAGCAGAGTAAAAATCCTGATTCACATGGACTCACCATTTTGAAATTTGAAACAGCTTCTTCCCTTCTTTCTTTCTTTCGCAGGATAGAGAAACCCTGGACTAGAAACCCTGGGGAGCGAGAAAGAGAGAAGGGGCTTTGTGGCTGGTAGAGAGAGATATAAAGGGCTGAATGAGGATTGTGAGCCGTTGATTCCGACCCACGTTACATCTTGGCCTTTCATCTCGAAGGGTCTAGGGCAACATAAAAAACCAAGGGCATAATCGTCCATTTAATGATATTTTCACTCTTTTTTCCTTGTGTCGGTTAGTGATAACGTGTTTGGTACCTGGAGTCCTCGCAGTTTGCTAATGTGGTCCGTCTTTTTCATTTTGTCTTGGATTTATCCCTGCAATCTATATTTTTCATCAAGTCTGTATTATTGAAATAAAACAAATTACATTTGGTTATTTGAATTTATGAGTTGAAATTTGTTCTAGATAGAAATTTTATTAAAAAATATTATAATATTTTCTATATCCAGACTCAAAATACTATTATATTGACATCTTTTTATTTTTATTTTTATGTAAGTGCAAATGAAGTGTAAAACTCATAATGATTTAAATCATTATATCCATGTGTTATTCCAACCTTTTGTAATATTTAGCATGTAATATTTTAATAATTGTGCTGGGAAATATCCTCAAGGGAGCTAATATTTCATGTAGTTTTTAAATTAAATAATAATTTTGAGTTTTAGAGCCCCATAGATTCAGCGTTCATTGTATTATAGTAACGAATTAAGTATATTCATGATGATTATATATAAAGAATTTATAGTCAAAGCAAAACGAAGTTAATAAAAAAATCTATGACTTTCATCCATGTAAAATAACCCTAAAAATTTGACATGGATTGAAAGACTTTTTATTCTTTATAACATAAAAAGATTTTCTGGACAATTACTTGAACAATTAATTAATAATAACAAAAGATATGTATCATATTATTTTTTCACTATGTTTTATATGCTTTGCATGTTACAATTATCTTACTTGTTGCATTATAATCTCCTTTTTATTATATTAATTAGTGTTAATTTGATTGTATAAACCTTAAACTTGTCCATTTTTACTGGGAATTCAATTACTGAGGGGTCTTTGATGAGTATTTTCTTGTAGTATTTTTAAAAAAAAACATTCAAAATAAGTTAATGCGCCTATAAAAATTGGTGTGGGTTTGTAAAATAAAAGTTTTTCGAGTCTATAAAGATTGTAACTTCCAAATATCCCTGTATTGTTATGAAAGAATTCAGATTGAATACTCTCCTAGGACTTCAACAATTAAATATTTTAAATTAACTTTATTTAAGTATAATTTCAATACTTGTTTAGTTTATATGCTATGATTATTTTTACAAGTTTATACATTTACTTGGTATTATGCATACCAGCTTTTTATAATGATTGTATAGTTTTTTTAAAAAAAATGTTTATATGATTATAAACTAAATAAATAGATCTAAATATTTTATGATTCCTGATCAACTATAATTAACCATCATATATTAATATTCTTTTAGAGTCTATTGAATGTTTCTATATCATTTAACATAATCTCCTGTGTTTATAATTAAACTCTCGTCAATAATTAATTCTTTATAAGCATTAACTTGCTTTAGCTTCATTTAGTATTCGTGTTAACTGACAAAAATTCTGGCTTCTTTGTACTGTGATGGCCCGTCTAACATTTCCATTCTTCCTTCACAATATCGACAAATATAAATGCATTAACTATATAATATCAACATAGTATATATAGATAAAATATTTTAAAAAATTTCAAGTCAAGTTATCTAGTTGAAATAATCTCTCTCTCTCACACACACACACTTTATTTTCTCGGATATTTGGATTGGATGCTCTAACTCTTGTAGTTTTATCGAGTGGCTCATGCATTGTCCTCTAGAATTCATTAATTTACTCACATCGTCTATAAAAATTGAACCATA
The DNA here is from genome assembly GCA_015708895.1 of Populus ilicifolia. Lineage (NCBI taxonomy): Eukaryota > Viridiplantae > Streptophyta > Magnoliopsida > Malpighiales > Salicaceae > Populus > Populus ilicifolia. The sequence goes on along the minus strand of SRLM01000088.1, from coordinate 366,178 downwards.
TTGTTTCACATGCCTTTTAATCTTCGCATGAATGACTTTTAGGTTCGTTAATGCAAAAGTCAACATCTCACATTTTTAAACTTTGATAAAAATAGCGAGACTTTAAGGGCAAGAGGGCTGTAAGAGAAGGCATTTCTTTTTGGTCGGTAGTACCTTATCACACAAGAATAACATTTGAGGACCAAGATGTAATTCAGCCTTTGCTTGTAATGAGCACGTGTGATGATTCGCGTCATCATGTCTTTTTTCAATTGCAAGGCATTAAAGTAACTCTGTTTTGTTTTACTATTACTATTATTATTATTTTTTTTAAATTAATATGGGTGTCCGGGCCAGCTTTCGCGCACCATGACTAATCCCACGGGCCCTGAAGTTAACAACCATATAAGCCTTCAGTTGCTATCATATGAGTAACAAAGGACTCGAACCTGAGACTACAGAGGGAGCAAACCCCTTGATTCTAAGTCCTTACCACTTGGCCACCACCTAGATGGTTATTACTATTATTATTTTACTTGGTTTTAACGAGGCAAGTTGGCTCACGAGGACACGAATGATGGCGCTTGGGAGAGGTGATTTTTTTGGGTTAAATATTATTTTTATATATATATTTTAGATTATTTTAATATGTTAATTTTAAAAATAAAAAATTATTTTAATGTATTTTGATATAAAAATTACATCTGTAAAGAAAATAATAAAATTGGTGTTTATGGATGTTCAAACTAAAAAATTTATTAATCAGTTCCCTAATATTTAAAATTCCTCAACGAAATCTAATTTGAAATCATATAAAGAAAATTCACAAAATTTTGAGTTATTTTTAGAATAGTTTCGTTTTCTCTGCATTTGGATTGCAATTGTCTCCCGACAATAGAGCTTTGCGAAAAAGAGGTGCACAAGAGGAAAAAACAAAAATAAGCAAAATATATTTTTCACTACTATCTTTTAAAATATTCAGTAATTTCAATTTCTATTCTTATATTCATATCTAGAATATTGATTTTAAATAATTTATTTTTCACTGTAACTAGGAAAATATAAAAGCAAAGGGCATGAAAAATATATATTTGTGATTGAACATCTACCTTTCATTTCCAGCTGTATTAGATTTAAACTTTGTACCGGCACAGATATTTTACCTGATATATAATTAATTTAATTATTAAATATGTTTAGAGAAATAATTTAATTATTTTTTAGCAAAGAATTATATTTTTTTACGATGATCACAAATTATTTTTTAAATATGATTTTGGTGGGCAGAGAAATTATCACTTTAAGTTAATTAAAAGTACAATGTTTATTATAAATAAAGTTGAAAATAATGATCTTTACTTATTATTATTCTAGTTATTATAAGTTTGATGGTATTGCATATTAACGTAAATTGTTCTTGTCTGATATTCGTTTTGTATTGTATATTATTATCAAATTTAACTTCTTCTTCATTTCCTGTTTATTCCCATCTTCTCTATCACATTTTTCTTAGACATTTTTTTATATTAAAACAATAACTAAACGGTAAAAGAAATGCTTGGCTCTGTAAAGTATTTTTTTCATTTTTTTATTATTAATGATCAGGAGCATCTGTTATTAGCTTGCAAATTAAACAACATATCCCCAGAACTAACCTAATGTATTTGAAGAAATAAATTTCTTCGGATGTTAATTCTAAAATCCGAACTAAAAAAAGAGACCAAGCTGTCTTGACAACCTACCCCACCCCTTAGGATTGCTACTACTATGTTATACAGTATTTACTTATTTTTTTTTATTTTTTTTTATTTACATGGGGTGTCCGGGCCAGCTTACGCGCACCACAACTAATCCCCACGGCCTACTGAATACCCTGCAAACCCAGTAGGCATGCAAGACACCGCGGGGATGACAGGCGTGCACGTCAGGACTCGAACCCAGGTGCAGTGGAAGGAGACAAGCCCCTTCCACCGCTAGGCCAAGCCCTAAAATGCTACTTATTTGATCTTAGAAGAAATGTGGCGTCTATTGTAGGTGCTTATTGGGCCTTGGCCACCTACCCTACCCCTTATCCTTATCCTATTGGTCCCTCCTTAGTGGACCCTGGCCCAGCTTGTTTTAAGTTCCAATTCCATCTTGTTAGGCACCAGTCTGCTGCCCGGCATTTGGGTCATTGCCTAAAGCTGGTAATAGCTAAAAAGGTTAAAAATCATGGTTTTGAAATCCAGCCGCAGGTTAATTTAATATTTAACTAATTTAGGGCCAGAAATAGATAGAATTTTAAAAATTATAAAAAAAATAAAATTCGAGATATTTAGGAAAATTAATTTAGTAAGATTTGATCAAAAACCAGGTTAGAAACAGTTTATTATTACTATTTTTTAATAAAAAATATCATTTTATATTTTTTAAAAAATTAAAATTAATTTAAATGATCCGATCAAAACTTGTAACTTAACCAAATTTAAAAGCTATGCTAAATACATAAGTAAAGATGATTAAATCATAACCTGTTTTAATGCATTAATATAGTCATGATATCTAATTTGAGGTTGATTTACTTCAAGGTATAGGTTATGGTTTCACTCGTGAATTGATAAGGCATTAAATTTATTTTAAAAAATATTATTTTATCAAAAAAATAAATTTTAAATATAACTTGATTTAAATAAAATATCATTTATTTAACTTATTAATCTATACAGCCAATCATTAGATTCACAATTAATCATTTTTTATTTATTAATACATTAATTTAATTAAAAAAATTTAATAAATTATTTTTTTATAATTTATAATTTTAATGGGTTAACTAGAGGTTTTTTTCCTCTCTCAACCTTTTAAGTTAGAATTTTGAAATTGTTATTGAAATTTTTTTTTTTTGACTGTACTCCTCCTATGTATTTTTAACAGTCTTGGGAAAAAACACACTCACGTAGTTCTGGTAGAAGGATATACCGAAAAGAAAAGACTTCTAGACAACTTAGCTATTGCTATATTATTGATGTTTTATGCCAAAGTATGTTCACTTTTATGAAGAGTGAGCTACGCTAGATTCTGCAATGTCGGTCTACCAGCTTCTGTATCTGAAAGCCAACCCTTGACAATTATTATGTTTTTGTAACCGTGGTCGGTTGTTTTTTAAAATATTTTCTAATTATAAATATATTAAAATAATTTTTTAGTTTTTAAAAAATTATTTTTAATATCAATGTATTAAAAATATTTAAAAATGCTAGAAAATATTAATTTAAAATAAAAAATTTAAACTTTCTAAAAATACAGTGTAGACTACATTCGCATGGCCATTAACACATACAACGGGTCACATTAGACCACGCTCATGTGACGATGCTTTACTCTGCTTTTTTAATGCAGATTCTTAGTTGTATCCATAATTTCCCAACTTGACCATTTTATATTATGATCATCTGGGTCTTGGATCTAGTGAATCTCGTCAATGTCTTGTGCTCTCGATATTGATCAGAGTTAAACCATGTCAATGCCAAACCACTCATTGATGCGAAATTGAAAAATCATGTCATCATCCAACATCCAATCGAGGCCACTTCTATATAGCCCTTCGGCACATGGCAAGGAACTCGATAGGTTCTTAACGTTACATTGAGTGAAAACAAGGATTGGATTCAGGTTTTGTAATTAATCTAGTTCGAACTAGCTAATATAATATAGTATTTGTAAGAATTTTCCGATCAAACGGCGTGTTATGATGCAAACCACGGGCAGAAATGTTTTAGTTGCCTGTTCTACTTCGAAACTTCAAGATGCAGTACGTGAATAAAAAGGGTACGAACGAAGGATGTCTGCAGCCAGCATGACTGATGAGTGAGGCTTTTTAACTCAATGTCTTCATGTTTCGAAAGAGTTTCATGATTATAAAAAGATTTTTATCATTCATTACGATGACTTTTCCGTACTTTTACTTCATCAAAATAATACAGTTTAGGAATATTTTTAGATTAAGGGTTTATATTTTCAATCTCCAATTATTCATATTTTAATTTTTAAAGTTTTTATCACACAAAATAGTAACAAACGCTTTTATTTTTAAAATTTATTTATTTTTAAATATTTTCTACAACTCCACTTAAAATTATTGATTTTATTATTAAAAAATCATTATATTCTATCTTGTTAAATTTTAAAATTATAATATTTTTTATTTTTATTTTTACTTGAATTAACGATCAACTCGACTCGTATCTCTAGCTTTATCTTGAATTGACACTCGACTCGTATCTCTAGCTTTATCTTGAATTGACTCTCGACTCGTATCTCTAGCTTTATCTTGAATTGACTCTTGAGTTAGGTATTAAAACTATAATAATATATACTGTTATTTTATAACATGTATCAACTTGGATTAAACTAAGAAATTGTTTGCGATGATATTTTAAAAATAAAAAAATAAATATTATATTTGTGACATGTCTCCCATCTATCCCTTCAATTTTAAAAATATATAAATTCATTTAAAAATTATCATAAAATAAATTTATTTCTATACCAGTATTTTATATTTACCATCTCCTCTTTTTCTATTCCGAATAAGAAACTAAAGATCACTTATCATTTATCAAACATTTTTTTTACTTTTTTTTTAAAGCAAAATAATACAAAATAGGCCCGTAACAAGCATTCACCCAACGATCTCTATGTGATGGTTTAGAAATTAGCTTAATTTGGTTCAAGAAACAGCTATTTCAGCATGGATTTCCCAATCGAGCGATGGTAATAAACAGACAATTGACCAATGTATTTATTATTTTCGGGATCCACAATTTATCATTTATTATTCTACACTTTTAAGCATGGTTTGTTTTGTTTATAATCATTTTTATTTCCAATTATTTTTCCCGATCATGTTTATCAAGAAATCTGGCCCTAATCCTTCATCTTAAAACTCGAGGATGCTCTAGAGAGCCCAGATTGTAATTGTTTTGCTGGCTAGTCAACAATGATAGTTATTTCTAATAAAGAGGCCAAGTAAAAAAAAAAACTCAACGAGCCTCCTGCCCTTGTTTCCTCCTCTTCATCTGCCCATTTCAAGGGTATTCTGTCCCCTCCAGAACGGCCCTGCATTGTTTTATTCCTTTGAACATGAGAACTCTGAAACCAAATCTAGCAAATCCCGATATACATGTCCTAATATCTTTGATTAAGGATTAATGTACTATTTTTCTTCTCTAATTCAATGATCTTATCGAACATCGTTTCATAGATTTTAATAGGGATCGTTGCCTCGATATCACTGCCTGAATTTTTTTAAGCTACATTAACATTAATTGCTTTTATACATCTGGAACCAGCCCCATCCAACAAGGTTACAAGCAAGGCCGAGTAACATTTAATCCAACAAAATGCGTTTAGGGATAGCAATCTTCAGCCTTTGGCGGCAAGTCAGAACAAGGAGTTTCCCATTTGCAAGGAATATTCAAGCCTTCCATATAAATTTTTTTTCTTTCTTGGCGTTCAACACAAAGTAGGTGCCACATTGCGAAACAATTACTTCTGCATTAGTGAATTAATGATATTATTTCATAATTAAAAGAAACTAAAGTGGTAGTTATATTTATGTAGCAAATTTTCTTGTACATAATGAGTTACGAGCGTTGTGGGATACAATAGTGATCTCATCATGTTCTTTTAGTTAGTCAAGTTTTTGTTTTTGTTTTTAATTTTTTTTATTTGTTTGATTCATGATCAAACCTCATGGTTTGCTTCAACTAACCTTGTATTGTTGTAAATAATTAAAAAAATAAATTTAATTTTACTGATTTAAAATAATTAAAACTTTAGATGAAATTAAAACATGTTAATCTAAGAACTGGTTTAAAGAAAAAAGAGAAAAATTAGGAAAACTACACAGTACATGCATATTAAGTGTCAACATATGGGAAAGGCTGTCATACTTAAGTCGATGCAAGTAGTGTCTTACTGCATCCGATTCCTCCCAGCCTTGCTGTCATCCAAATCATCTTATCGTGGTCTACCTTCATGTGTGACACGTGTTGATAGAGAGGCTTTGCTTTGGCTTTGACAAATTATTTTTCTTTTCTTTGTTTTCCTCTCTCCTCACCTCAATTTCCACTTTGAAACTCTCTAAAAACTAAAGTGGATTGCCAAATATGGTGTTAAACTTGGTTTTTATTCTTTTTATTATTATTTTTATTAATAATTTTTTTTAATTTTATCTTTTAATATTGGATTGATAAAAAATTAAGATTTATGATTTTTTTTAAATTTTTCATCTACTATGTAACCATAATCTCATGACTTAGATTGTGAATTTGAAAGGTTTGCTTGGGTTGTCTTGAGTTTTTTTTATCTATTTTTTTATTTTTTATCTTTTAATATTAGATTAATCAGGAATTGAGATTCATGATTTTTTTTTATTTTTTCTATAGTGTTGTCCTGGTTTCATGATAAAAATTACAAGTTTGCAAGTTAGCCCGAAATGTCTCTATTTATTTTTAATATATATTACAATTTCATCATCTAAATTAGATTAACTGAGAACTGAGCTTCTTTGATTATTCTTTTTATTGAGTTATCTCATTCTTATGATATGAGCCGCGAGTTTAGTCAGTTTACTCGGATTTATTGAAACCACTCTTTTTTATATTTTTTTAAATTGAATTTTTTAAATCTTGTTCTCCAACATTGATTTTTCAAAATTTAATTTTTTAATTTTTTTAATTAATTTTTTATAAAATTATAATAATTTTATAATTCGGGTTATAAATTTTATAACTTAACCAAAGTTCAAAAAAACTAATGAATTATGTCATTGTTTTAACATTTTTTTTTAAAGATATCATGTATGATTATATTTTGTTTATAACTAAATTATTTTTTATTAGAAAATATATTAGCAATATAATTGCCTTTTATTTTAAATATTTAACCTGCAGTGTAGAACACAAATTTAGTGTCCAACTACGTATGTTCCTCGGGCGGTGCAATATAAGGGGACCTTTTTTACTAAATTATTGTCAAAACACAGCTTCAGCCTTTTAATAATGGGCATGAAGGGACTTTCCTCGCTGAACTTGTTTTGTCATGTCATGCAATGCCTCATTGGTGATTGCTTGATGTGTTGAAATATAATGTTGATGGGTGAGCTATAAATCAGACTAGAGATAACAATTGTTTAGTTTATAGACTCATCAATTATATATAACCCAATTAATCTTATAATAAAATCTAATAAGAAACTTAGCATGCATTTTAGACATATATGCAAACTTGAATCCTAACATGCATAAAAAAAATATAAAATCAAAGTATAATTATTTTAATTACTTTTTAAAAAAACTTAATAACAGATTAAGCTATTAACTCATTGTTATCAATAAAGATCATTTGTCTTTAAAATTTTATTATTTATTATTTAATATAAATAAATGTAGCTATCAACCTTTCTCATTATTTCAGCAATACCATTAAAAAATAAGTGATTCCTTTTAAGTTTACAAATAAAAAAAAAGAATTCAAAATCTCTTTTACAAAAAGATTAGAGTCTAAGCTTTAGAATAGAGTGAAATGACAACAAAAAAAATTAAGAGAAATTAGATGCAAAACAAGTTGAGAAACTGGAGGCAAAACAGTAGAGAGATACTAGAGATGTACTTAAAAAATGTTTAGAATATCTCTTCTTCCACCCTTTATTTATAATGATTTTTACTAGAAAAAAAATAAAAAATTAATTATGGTGATTACAAGAATAAATTCTCATTGTTTTACCTTTATTACTTACCATAAAAAAATAAAAACCTAATCATTTAAAGCTTTAAAAATCAGATGTTTTCCTATTGAAAAAATTATATTGTAAGATGAAGACTAATTGTTCAAACTCTTTATTTATGGCTTGAATATGTATAAATAATTTGATAAAAAAATAATTATTTATAGACTAAATTAATAATTATTTTCTAATAAACTTAAATTCAAGTACAAAATATATTAACAAAAAACAAACTCCAGCCCAAGACTCAAGGCCAGAGTCGAGCATGTATATGCATGTCAATCAAACTCATACTATTTTGTTAAAGCTCATCCATGAGTAATCAACTCTTTATTATATAAACTAAAAAAAATATATTATATTTTTTTAAGACAAAGGGTCTTGAGTTTTGTAATAACATGCTAGTCAAATGTTTTTTTATATTAATTTTTTATTTATTAATAATTTATTTTAATTATATTAATATTTTATATTAATAATATTTTCTTGAAAAATAATTTTCAAGAAAGTTTTAATTATGAAAGGGAGCAGACCTCACTTTGGTCTAAAAGATGCCTCTAATCATCTCTTATTAAAAAAATTCCAACATATAACTGGGGCAATTTCAAGCGAAGACATGACTTTTACTCATCAAATGTGTACTTATTGAAGCCTTACACTTCCCAGACCAGGTATAATTAATAAACTAACCAAAATGTGTAGCAAAAAGATAAAACTAAGAGGATCAAACTTTAAGATTATATTTTTAAATAATATAAAAAAAATTATAGAGAAAACTATGATATATTTTGAATAGTCAACAATTAATTAAAATTACTTTAAAAATAACATTCTACTTGTTTTTATAATATCGAAAATTACCCTTGAGGTAGCATATATAAAAATAAATAAATAAATAACTAGAAATAATTAAAATTTTAAAAACTTTTTTAAAGTTAAAGAGATAGATGCTATTTTAAAAAGATAAAATAATATTTTGAATAATATAAGTATAACTTTTTTTACCGTGTATACTCTAATCGGAAAAAAGCTTTTGAAAAGTTAATTTTATTTGAGTGAAATAAATTAGTGTTTTATTTATTCTTAATTATTTTGATTTTATTCTTTTTCCACATAGTTACATTTAATTGACTTATTCTTTTATTGGCTCTACTTTGTTAGTTTTGACTCTTTTGCGAAACATGTAGAAATACCATTTATAAAAAGGAAAATGCATTTTAAGACCTTGTTTAATTTTTAGAAAGTAGTTTTTTTTTAAAGTGATTTTTCTAAAAAATAAATTATTTTCTGATGTTTGGTATTGTTATGGAAAATAAACCAAAAAATAATTTATTAATGATTTTTTTCCAAGTTTATCTAATATATATAAAATATTAAATATAAATATTTAATCACTTACAATAAAAGAATAAAATCTAAAAAGTGTAATGATGATTTTTTATATCATATTCATATATAGCTTATTTTATAAAATATAACTATGTATGTCATATAATATTATAGAGATATAACCTTGTGAAATATTTTTAAATAAAACCTATTATTTTTTTTTCAATTTTAAAAGCTTAAAATATGTTTTTCACCAAATTAGTTTATGGTATTAAATAAGAGTTAGATATTTGGGTTTTTCTGTATGAAGATTTTTTTTAAAAACAAATAAATACAAAAATAGTTTGATGGGTTTTTTGGATAAAGATTTTTTTATTTTTACAGGTACAAGAAATTATCCCTTTAATATATATCAAACAAGCATTGAGAAATAAATATAAATATCTTATATCAAACATACTCATGTATATATATTAAGTTTTGATGTAATACATATATATATTAGTTCAAATTAACAAACATAAAAATGATAGACCAAATTAAACAAGTAAACATTTTTGTCAAATAACAAATATAAGCTTTCTTATCATAATAAAATCATCGTAGCAATTAGGCCTGTAGTAGTGTTAGTTCACAAAATTCTAAACCTAAATTTTTCTCAAATTAGCTTTTTTTTATTATAAATGCTTTTGTTAACATTTCATATTAGACGAAGTGATGAAATGCATCCCCAAGAATTATTTCATCAAAGCATTCAATTTTCATCACCTATGTATTAGCTCATTAACATCAAATTGATTTTTGTTGAGGCTTTGAATTATAAATGCTACATTTCTAATTTTTTTAGACAACTTTTCAACACTATCATCTTCATGCACGTGATTTCTCTTTCTATGTTGTCTTTTTAATGCACTAGAGGAAGTGTCTCTTTTTCTTTTGAAGTTTCTTTATATTCCCTTTTATTTTTATTGAAATTGATTGCTCTTCAATGTTCTTTCAAGTTGATATCAACAAATGATTTGATATAATTTCTAGCTACCATATCCTTTTCAATAACAATTATCATTGTCTCATACATATCAAGTTTTTTTATTGAGATATTTGTCATGATTGAGATATGTTTGTTCATAAAGTTTAGAATATGCAAGTTTTTAGTTTCTTATACAACATTTTATAAACAAAAGTAAATATAAAAATTACAAAGAGTATAACATTTATTATATCTTTACTTATTCATCATATATATTTTTTAAAAATATAATTATCTTCAAACAATGATTTCAATCACAACCACTTTTATTTTAGGCTCGCATTGCACATTGAACTTTTGACTAATTTCTATAGCCACCTTAACAAAAGATTCTGCGTTAAAGGTGGAAGAATGTTTGTTTCCTTTAAGTGTCTCCTTAGTTAATATCTCAAGTAGCATATGAGACACAGGCTAAGACCATGTGAAGTACTTGCTCTTGTATTTTTTATTTTATGTAGTACTTATTTTTATAAAAAATTATAAATTTATATAAAATAAAATTATACAACATTTAGATCTAATAAATTTAATTTAAAAAACTATAATTAATATTTTAAAAAATATATAAAATACATAAGAAATTATAATAAAGTCAACAAACAATCCAGATACATAACAAAGATAATACAAATTCAGCCAAGATATAATAAAAACAAACACATATAATTAACACTCAATTACTGGTTTTTTTTAGTGTTATAATCATTCCATATGGTTAATGTAAATATTTTTTTTTGTTATTTACTCCCTTTTCTCTTCCCTTTTCTCCCATCGACTTAAGTTTATTGTTTATCTAATTGGTTCACTTCCCAAACATATTTTTTTCAGAAAAAAGTCATAAGGGTCACCTCCAATTATGTGATTATGAATAATACAACATTAAACATAACATTTACTTGTGTTTCATAAGACCAAAAAGATTCTCCATGAAATAATCTAAAACAACTCTTCAAAATACCAAACCCTCACTTAATAACAGTTCTTAACAAAGAGTGTCGAAGATTAAATAACTTATTTTTATTTTCTAGTGAATGTTATGTTAACTCATTCAAGTGATATCGAATTTTATGAAAAGAAAAAATGATTTCTTTCTGAATACCATAACAAACATCACCAAGATAATATATTCCTACAAATTAGAATAAAAAAACATATTATTATCTTTATCTAATTAAACATTTTATATGTCTATTATATATAATAAATACTTTATTATATACCTTCTGGAATTTTTAGACCATTAGATCTTGATAATACATCACCTAAAAATCATGAATCATGTGCACTTCCATCTTAGCCAGCTAAAACATATATAAACTTCAAATCAAAAGTTATAGTTACAAAAATATTTTATGTTGTTCCTTTTTTGCGACCTTGAAACTTTCCTTGAATCTTAACGGGAACATTTATAGGAATATAGGTATCATCAATTGCTCTCACACAATCCTATATAAATATGAAAAAAATAATTTATAACCTTTTCTTCTAAATATAACTAATTAATATATAAAAATATTGGTATTGTTCTCATACCTTAAAATAAGGATAGAATCTTCAATTATTCATTATCTTTGTAGGAATTGTATCCCATAGGTCTTTAATAAGGTGTTTGTATAACTTAAGAGCTACTTTTTAAACAATTCTAAAATAATGATGGATAATTTTAATAGACTTATAGTATATATCACTAATAAAATAAAATCTTTGGTTTTAGCCTATAATTTATAAGAACACGGTTATTTGATCCATAATAGATATACTTAGAGTTGATCGTAATAAGTCACGACTTGTGAGGATATCACACAAATTAAATAAGACAACTTGTTTTATACGAATTTGTTCAATGTAATGTCTATTACCTCGATTCAAAATGATATCAATATAGAATTCTCGTTGAGCAATTACATTTATATATCGTTTTTTTAATATATAATTTATATTTCTTTCTTATTCAATAATAGCTATTCCTGTACCTATTATAGTTACAACTATTCTCATATATATTGCATGAATAATCTTATTGTCTATAATAAGAAAGTGAAGTTTTCTGATAACAAAACCTAAAAATTTAAGGAAATAAACATTAAAAAAACATATAAAATACTAATATAATTAATTTAAGAAATTATACTTAAAGAAGATGATAATGTATAATAATTATGGAAATAATATCTAATTCCCTAAACAAAAAAGACCATATTATTTTATAAATTCTCAAACTCATGTTTCATGATTATATGTTTAGACCCTTTATGACTTTTCTACCAAACCATTTCACTTTTTTGAACACGTAACATCAGTATCATCTCTATTCATTTACCTCAAAATAACAAAACAAAAAACACACATCATGCATATCATCAACAAACACCGCATAATCTTAAAATTTATAGGAAAGCAGAAGAGAAGAAAGAAGGGGAGCTAAAAGTTGCAAATTTAGAAAGGGGACATATTTGGGATTAGCTTATGGAAATAAAGGTTTTTTTCCATTTAGGATGGGAAAGGATGTAGAAAAGGTGATGGCAGAAGACATCATCGGATGAGTCGGGTTCTACTAGTAAAGAAGTAATTGAAGAAAATGAGAGGAAGATGAAGATATGGAGAGGAATTGAAAGCAGGTCTTTTTGATTTAAACAGATTGTCCCTCCCTTCCTGTCACTTTTTCACTCTTCAGTAAAAGGGGATTTCTTTGGGCAGTACAAATGACATAGAATTGGTATATTCAAGTTCGTTTAGTCCTTTATATGAATGAAAACGTGAATTAATGATGGGAAGAGGAGGTTACAAGTGTAACAACCTAGCCTAACTTGTCATATATTGTCTGTTTTAGGCAGTACTGCTCTCATGGTTTTGCTGTTGGTGATGCAAGCCCACATCTGAGCCTGACGCCCCAAAACGAGTATGATAAGTTAGCAATCAACACTCTTAATAAGACCAATTACCAATCTCTCATCCCCCGCTAAAGGATATGATAATCCACCCCTTTTAAGGAGCTCGACGACCCTGCTAGTAAGGTCGACTCTGATACTAAATGTAATAGCCCAACCTAACTCATATATTATCTTCTTGGGGCCTTACTGCCCTCACGATTTTATTCCTAGTGACATGAGCCCATATTTAAGCCTAACACCCCAAAACAAGTATGATAAGTTAGCAATCAACAATCTTAATAAGGTTAGCTATCAATGCCTCACCCATCGATGTGGGATATAACATAAGATGCATGATAGGATTTCACTCTTTTTGAATCAAACAAGCAAACAACTGTGGTAACATTTGTGCTCTACTACGAACACATGTTAAAACATTTTTTTCTCATTTTAATGAATATTCTTATTGTATATATCATGCAAAAAACATACTAATTTTGTTCTAACAAGCTACTTTCATGTCAATTTTCATTGCAAATTAGTGTCCCTATAGAACGAGAAGGGAGTTTAGCTTTAATCATAAAACCTATATGTTATTATAATATCAATTATTTTTTAAAATAGTTTTAATTAAAAAATATTAAAATAATATATACTTTTTTAATTTATTTTTAACAGTAGCATATCAGAATGAACCAAAACACATAAAAAAATAATTTAAACTAAAAAAATATTTTTTTAAAAGCACGGTCATATAATCTTAGGAGATTAGTAGCGAAGCATGTAAAATAAAGTAGGTACAAAGCATGGTTTTATGTGATAGCTAGATTTTATTTAAAATACTACTAGTAATAGCATAAAAAGAAAACAATTATACATGACTTAGAATAATCTTTTCAAAAAATAAATGTATATAAAATAAATAAAAATAATTGTTATTTAAAAAAAGAAAAATAAATAAAAAAAGAGAAGAGCCATTAACTAAATTTAAAATAAAAATTATTTTGAAATATATAAATAAAAAAGACATAATTCTTTTTAAAAAAATATTAGGCATTGTTAGGCCTGAGAAGCCACTCGTATAAGCACACATACTTAAGCCCTTAATTGTTTCTATTGTCGTCTGCCTAAAGTTTTTTATATAAAAAAACTCATATGACATATCATTTGTTTTTGCCTAGATATTAGTTATTGTGATAGCTAGAAAATTAGGGTTGAAGGTTTTTGTGATCTAAAAATTTATTCTTGACCTCTCACACCTAAAAACATCTTGATAAATTTATTTATGACCTTAAAAAACCTAAAAAATTATCTCAAAACCCAAAATAAAAGATCTTGTTGAGCTCAAATCTATTTTTTTAGAAACTTTCAAGGTGAAACAAAACATTTAAATTGAACTTCACTCATCAAATAAAATTGTTTAAAACAAATATTGACTTTCTCTCTCCTCCCTTTAACTAGAAACTAAAAAAATAGAAAATAAAGTTTTGCACTAAAATTATTCTTTATTGAAACTTTAAAAACTAGAGGGAGCTAATTTTTATAATTAGTAAATAATGAAGAATAAGTTGAACAAAAACACCACTCGTCTTATTCGCATGTTTCATTTTAGTCATTTGTCTTTCAATTTGAACATTCCTTAAACAATTTTAGTCAAATTTACCTCCAATTAGATCCTTAAAGGGAAAATTAAAATAAAATAAAATCATAAGCATAGTGTATGCACGGGTTTAATGAGTAGTCTATAATGTCCAGGGAAACAATATTTTCTCCCCATGCTTTTTAAAGTTCTTAATAACTAACTATTTGACCTATGTTATTTTATAGGTCATATATTCTTTTTCAATAAAAAAATAGATATACTTTTTCTAACATAAAAAATTTAAGGTGTATATCAAAAAATTTATTTAAGCATCTAATTAAATAAATCGAGAATCATCTGTGTAAATAAATAAAAAAAGAAGTCATTAATGATAATTAAAAACAAAGCTAAAAAAATCAAAGACAAATATAGATCAAGATATTTAATTCCACAATATTAGACATTTACCCAGTTGTATTTATTAGATTTGTTTATTAAAATTATTTTTTCATTTAATTAAATGATTATAGAAATAAACACACATATAAAATTAATAGAAAAAAATGAAAGAAAAAAATATTATGCAAAATTGCACATATTAGAAATATTATCTAAAAATGAATGTTTTTTTATTTTTATAAATAAATTTCATCTATATAAAATATAAAAAAAATTATGGATGAATTAGAAAAATATCTTTAAAAATTAAATACATACAAAATAATTTTTAAAAAACCTCTATTAAAAAAAGGTTAAATAGGAAAAATAAATAGATATTAATTGAAATATAAATTAAAACTTGTGACTTAAGTTATGAGATTAAAATATACGAATAGAAATTTTTTTGAACAAAACAACAACCAATCTTAAAAAAAAAACCACAAAATAATGGAAAATAATGAAATAAAAAAAGAAATAAGCTAGGAAAAGGATCTTGATCTACAATAACTTTTTAAACTTGTGATCTGAGTTATTAGATCGAAATCACTATATATAGAAAAATAATGAAGGTCAATCCTTAGCAAATCAAATATTGAATGATGAAATCATGAGGAAAAAATCAACTACACTAGAGGATTTTAAAAATATATATAATTAAAAGAATAAGGATGAAAATCAAAGTAAAAAATAAATTAGAGGGTAACGAAAGGTTAAATTGAAAAGAAAAATAACTTTAATAAAAAAAATAAAAAATGAGGATAAAATTGAAACAAATAATACACCATAAAATTAGATTGAAAGATAAAATTAAAAATCAATATAACTTATACCAAAGGGTTAAGGAAAAAATACAAATAAAAAAGACAAGGACTAGGATTAAAATACAAAAAACACAGAGGGTCAACTTGTAAGTTTTTTGGGATGTTAGAGAAAAAAAAAAGAACAAGAAAAAAAAGGTCAACCGATGACAAATCACCCCACCATTATTAACACGCACTACGTCAAGAGAAAAAGGACGTGATACAACTTTTAATGACACGACAATATAACAGTTTTAGCCGCCGGGGGGTGTCACACATGGACAACACACACTAACAACTTTTTGAATTTAAATATTAGCTAATAAAAAAAATACCCTTTATAGTTCTAGAATTAACAAACAAAACTATATGAAAGGAAAAAAAGCCCCTGAATGCACACTAAGGATTTCCTTTCACTATATTTTAAAAACAAGAAAAAGAAAGACCCTCAATTAGCAACTTTAAATTTTTTAGACTTTAAAGATAATTTAGTTATTTAACTATTTTGAAAATATAAAAAAGATATATATACCCTCAAACTACCTTTTAATGAACCATGAAAAAAGACCTGAATTACCCCTAACACCAAGGCATTTATTTATTTTTTCTTAGAATGACAAAAAAGTAATTTTAACACTTATAATAATGAATGCTCATCCTCAAATTCTTAAAATTGATATGAAGGGTTAGGATTATACAAGGTATGTATATAAGGACTTTCTTGATTAATAGCCTAAAAAATTATATATAATATGATGGATCAACATATTTTCTATATATGTGAAATGTTTACTTAAAAGCTCATAATTAAAAGGATCAAAGGTAGGGTAACAACCCAACATATTTAGGTTTAGCAGAATGTCAAACCCAAATGATATGAGTTTGACTTGCTTTAAAGCTCAATATATTTAGGTTCATACACGTTGAACTTAAGTATTTGTGCGTTTGATAACATAACAAACCCAACATTCTTATGTTCAACTACGTGCCGAGTCTAAATACATGTAAATTTAAAAAGATTCTAGACTTAGCACCTTTAAGTTCAACTATGCGTTGGGTTTAAGTACATATAAGTCTAACAATAAGTCATATCCAATACCCCTGGGTTAAGGTTCACATTGAGTTAAGTGTATGTGGATCTAATAAGATGTCAGACCTGACACCTTTAAATTCAGAATCTTTTCAGGTCCAAATATATATTGAGTTAATAATCTTTTTAGGCTTTATATTGGCCTCGAGGATTTGTTTGTTTATTCTTACATCTTTTAAACATAAAATATTAAAAGTCAAACATAACAATCTTTTTACTTCTTTGGGTGCATAAAAATCTTCTAAAAGCCTATCACATTTCCACCAATATTGATTTTATATAAGAGATATTTATCCCTCGTTAATATCGTGTAAGAGATATTTAACATTTACTAATATTTATTTTCAATTAATGCTACATAAGGAAATGATGCTCTAATCCCTCGATTTAAGTAATATGAAAAAGTTCAGAAGCTATATATACCCTTGAACTACAATTAAAAGATTCACACTTTTTTATTCTTTAAAATATTTATACTTTTGTTTTTAGAGCATTTATGATATACAACTAAAAACAAATACTTTTATTCTTATAATGAAAAACTTATTCTCTTATTTATTATAATATGTTATTAAAAAGTCACTAACTTTATCATCAGATTATCCTTAAATTCCATAAAAACATATTTTAAAAATATCATTAACCATTAATTTTATAAAAGCTAGAAAAAATATTAAAATGAGCATATAGTTACTTATTATTCAAACACCGTGGAAATCTAATTGCGGAGCATATTGAATATTTGAACCATTATCTTGATCAAATCCAACATGGCTTGAATGCAAGTTACAAGTTTGGATCTTGATAATATTTTTTTTATTAACATAGTATCCAAGTCAGCTTGTGCATACTTTAATTAATTTTACAAGCCTCAAAGTTAATAATTATATAAATCTTTAATAATAATTATATTAGAAGTCATAAAACTTGAATGTGAGACTACAAGGAGGCTAAACCTCTTTGACTCAAACTTTTTATCAGTAGGTCATCTATTAGATGGTTATCCCAATAATATTTTGCTTCCACTGGTCAGCCTCCAATCATAATTTTGCTAATGCCGGAGTAGGGTTTTTGAAAAGACAGATGATTCACTGCTATGACAAACCTTTGCTACCTTTTTTTCTTCTTCTTCTTCTTCCTCCTCTATTTTTTATTCATTGATTACTTGTAATAAATAGTATAACATATACTAGTGATATACTGATATACTAGTATGCTTTAATTGAATTGAATTTTCTATGTTATCTTTGACGATTAGATGTGGTTTTCTGTATGAAATTATATGGAATTAACATTCAATTTTTTTTTTTGCTCAAAATAAAGACAATCGGACAATACATACACAACGGCGGAGTTAGGAATTTGTCCTGTCCTAAGCCACTAAATAAATATATAATTTATTTTCAATATTTATTATTAATTCGTGTACATGAATTTGTGAAATTAATAATAAATTGTTAATTCAAATATACTAGCTAAAATATTAAAAAATAAATTTAAAAATGTAAAATTAAAGTGAAAGTAAAAATAAATTTATTATTAAGTTACATTTTTTAATATTTTATAAAATAAAATTCATTTATAATCAAATCTGAATTAATATTGTAATAACTTCTTAACCGGGATAAAATAATAATTTAATATTAATTGAAAAATAAAATAATTAAAAAAATTTCTTATCTCAGTTCCTCTTTTCTACACTAGATTTCTTTTTATACTAGTATTTTTTTTTCCTGGCGAGGATATCTTTAATTTAATTTATGTGTCAATCAAGATTAAGTCACTTGATCCCAAAGTCTAAGCTAGTAAAACTCAAGAAATGGGTGAAAACCTCGCATAAGTACTGTTATTTAGCATTTGCTCGTCACAATTTTGGCTAAAAGTCGGATTAGAAAACGAGCAGGGGTCTGCTTGGCTGTCGTTATTTCATAAATCTTGAGCGAAGGAGTGTCAGTAAGGGGACATGGAAGCAAGCTTCCACAGCCGAACATGTTGCTGAGACCCACATTATAGACTTCTGTGCCTCCTGGAGAATGAAAATCTTTTCAAGCTACTGACTTTATGTTCCTCGTTATTAATTGTTTATGCTCTCAAATCAATCTCTCGTGCTTGATCTAAAACTAGAAGGTATTCTCAACTTGTTAAAAAAAAAGGAGAGAAAAAGAAAATGGATATATTTTGGTGGAAGGCCAAGCCTCCAGGAGCTGTTGCCATCTCTGATTCAACCCTCGCATGCGTGATGGTGGACTCCTCCTTGGGATGGTGAGCCTTAAATGAGGCGTATGGCCATTCCCTTTCTTACCTAACTTTGAGGGGAAAAGTGTGCTTATATAAACCGCAATGCTATTTTAAGATAATTTTAGCAAGTTTTCAGGTTTCTATGGGCATCAACAAGGCATAATCAGAAAAATCTCAGTCATGAAATTATGAACAGTTTATTTACCAATAAAATCCGGATATGTTTTTGCGGAGACGTTGTCCATATGTAGATCTTCATTACTGGCATTAAAGAAGCAAACTCTGGCACAGATGGTCTCTTGAGTACCCTTTTCTTTTTTCTTTTTTCCAAAGGCTTTTGAAAATATTATATATTAATTAATCTATCAACAACAATCAATTTGGAACCCCATGAATCATTTATTTGGGTGTACGAATTACATATATGTATATACAATGGGGAAGACACGTTGAAGACTTGGGTAGGTTATAGCCTGTCAAGATTTTATCAATATTTTTTTGTATTAATATTAAATAAGTTTATATTTAATTAAATTAGTTAAAAAATATATTTTCTCCATTGAATCAGTTATTTTTTAATTAAAATCTATATTTTTTTTAGCTAAAAGAGTCAAAATTAAATGCAAATTGCCTTGTGTGGGGCTGCCTAAAATCTACACCAGCATCATGGACACAATCTACAATAGAAATACTTACAGAATCAGCCCAATCTAACCCATCCTCTCCCTCTGGAAATGGCGTTTGTTTCCCTGTCAGGATTCTTTGCCCAGCAAAAGAGCTGTAAAGCAATCGTCTCCATGATTGCCAATTGATCCCAACATTGTCCTCTTCTCCCATGGCTTACTCCTTAGATTTAATGCATGACTTTATTAATATTGTTAATCATTATATTTTGCCTCATTCCACCTGCCTGATCTTATTATATAGCATGAGAGGTAAACTCTGGGCCACAGCGGATACTTAATTGCTGAACAAGCTTATCTTTAGCATGCATACAAAGCCAGTGATTGGGTTTGAAATTCTACAAGAATTTTATTCTTATTAAAATGTGTTAGAGGCTGATTTAATTATTATTTTTTAAATAAAAAATACATGTAGCTTGTATAGGTAGTTTGACCAAAAAGAGCTCCATCAAAGCGCAGGTTACAAGACAAGGCCACGTGTGTAGGACCTTCATAACCTCTACTTCCCTTCCATTTCCTCCCCCCCCCCCTTTTTTTAATTATTATTATTTTATTATGGAAATCTTGAATATACATCATTTCCCAAAATCCCCTCCAGAATCTGTTATTTATTCGTTCCCTCTCACCTCCCAGCTACCCAGAAACACATTCCAGTTGTGACTTGTGAGTAGGAGAAGCCTTTGAAGCATGAAAAGCATTAATTCCCATCAAGTCGTTCTCTTCATGTTCTGTTCTGACCATTCTCTTTGCTCTTGCCTTTAGCTGCCAAGCTGCTGCTGCTTCTTTTTTTAATCTATTTGAACAGAAAGAGAGCATAAACTTGTAACAGCTTAATTTGGTTACCATTTAGCCAGAGAGTCATATGACATGCTGTAAGGCTAGCAAAAACTCATACCAAGAACTTACATTTCATTCTAGCTTTTCCATTGTTGCAAAAAATGTTGCCAGTCTTTGATCCAAATGATAATGAAGCTGGCTTAAAGCTCTTGGAGGACCTGACCAGCAATGCATGCCAAATACAACAACAGGTATTGGAGGACATACTCGCCACAAATTTACATACAGAGTATCTTAAAAGCTTTCTCAATGGTGATTCTGGTAAGGAAAACTTCAAGAATAAAGTTCCCATTGTGAATTATGAGGATATCAAGCCTTGTATCGAGCGAATTGCCAACGGGGAGCCATCATCTATCATTTCAGCTCAACCAATTACTGAGCTCCTCACAAGGTATAAAAATTTATCAATTATGCTCTCATATTTCTTCAATAAATTCCCTTGAAAGTCCTAATCAAGTCAATCTTTCTTTCTGAGAAATTGATCAAGTTAATTATATGCAGCTCTGGTACTTCCGGAGGACAGCCAAAAATGATGCCTTCGAATGCTGAAGAACTGGAAAGGAAGACGCTCTTTTACAACCTCCTTGTGCCTGTAATGAACAAGTAAGATTACTCTCTCCATATTCTTGTTCTTTTGAATTTTACTACTGCTTATAAGATAATGGAACAGTGCAAGCAAGGTGAGTAGACTTAAAACAGCTTTATTTTTCTTTTTCAGGTATGTTGATGGCTTGGACCAGGGTAAAGCAATGTATCTTTTGTTTATCAAACCCGAAATTAGCACCCCTTCTGGCCTGATGGCAAGACCTGTCCTAACTAGCTACTATAAGAGCAACAACTTCAGAAACCGGGCTTTTAACCGTTATAATGTTTATACAAGCCCTGATGAGACCATCTTATGTTCTGATAGCAAACAGAGCATGTACTGTCAATTGCTATGTGGTCTAGTGCAGCGGGACGAGGTTTTAAGAGTAGGTGCAATCTTTGCATCAGCTTTCCTGCGTGCTATCAAGTTTTTGGAGGAATATTTGAAAGAATTATGTTCCAACATAAGAACAGGTAGTGTAAGTGATTGGATTACTGACCCTAATTGCAGAAAAGCGGTATTGTCAATTCTGAGCAAACCCAATTCAGAATTGGCTGATTTAATCGAGGATGAATGTAGTGGCAAATCTTGGGAAGGAATAATCAAGAAGCTTTGGCCGAGAACAAAGTACATTGAAGTTATTGTTACAGGTTCCATGGCCCAATACATCCCAACCCTTGAATTCTATAGCGGTGGGCTTCCGTTAGTTTCAACAATGTATGGCTCTTCTGAATGTTATTTGGGAATCAACTTTAAACCACTGAGCAACCCTTCTGATGTCTCTTACACCCTCCTTCCAAACATGGCCTTCTTTGAATTCTTGCCTGTTGATAATAACCACAAAGAAGTGCTACCGGACGTCCAGTGCAACGACGTTAGTGTTACAGATCGGAATGGCAAGGAAAAGGTTGAAGCTGTTGATCTTGTGGATGTCAAACTTGGTCACTACTATGAACTGATTGTCACCACTTTTACAGGTGAGTTTTTCCTTGCGCTGACTTTTTTTTTTTTCCTCCTCAGAATCTCGATACTGTATATTTAAGCATCCAACGCATAACATGCCTAATTTTGCTCATCTACTTACTGTATCATTGATTTCAACTCATTGATCCCAAATCATCCTTTAAATAGAGTAACAAATTTTATAGATGCTTTTGATTATGGATTGCAGATAAAAAGATGATGCCTTGTTTATAGCTCAGTCTCACTATTTTGTTTATTCTTTTCTCAGGATTGTATAGATATAGAGTTGGAGACATTCTCATGGTGACTGGATTCTACAATAATGCTCCACAATTTCGTTTTGTGCACCGGCGAAATGTGGTTTTAAGCATTGATACTGACAAGACTAATGAAGAAGACCTCTTAAAGGCAGTGACACAAGCGAAAGTTCTCCTTGAGCCACTCGGTTTCCTTCTAACTGAGTACACTAGCTTCGCTGACACTGCCTCAATCCCAGGTCATTATGTACTATTTTGGGAACTTAAAATGAGAGGAACTAATGATCTGCCAGAGCTTGATCCAGTTATAATGGAGCAATGCTGCTCCATTGTTGAAGAATCGCTCGATTCTGTTTATAGGAGGTGTAGGAAGAAAGACAAATCAATTGGACCCCTAGAAGTAAGGGTGGTAACACATGGAACGTTTGATGCGCTCATGGATTTTTGTGTATCTCAAGGGTCTTCAGTTAATCAGTACAAGACACCCAGATGCATCAAATCCGAGGAGGCCTTAAAGATTTTAGATTCCAGGGTGGTGGGAAGATTTTCCAGCAACAAAACTCCTTTCTGGGAGCCATTCAGAATTGAAACCAAATGAATAGCTAGCTGTTCGTAGTCTTTGGCACACTCTTGGGGGATTATCTTCGCATCCTCTACATTTTGATTTCTAGTCTGGTTTGTCCTGTCCTTTTCCTTCTATGTATGCTGAACTTGATTTGAAATTAGACTATTTAGCCAACCATGTCTTTAATTACTTGTCAAAATTTAAACTATCTACCTCTCTTTTTTTACCATCAAGGATAGTTTTTCACTAGTGTTTTTATAATCATTGAATTAGTCAATTATGAAGCAAATAATCACTTCCATAAAGATAATAGACTAGCGTGCCCACATGGGCTGAAAGTGTGATGTATCATTCTGAAAGTGAAGATGATATCTATGTTCTCATTAACCTAGGGTTCTATTCAGAGTAATCTGGAAAAGGAAGACGGTGCCTTTCCTCCATTAAATTAAGATGAGGCTAAGATCTGCTTGGAAAGTGCCATTACACAGTTGCACTATCACTTTCAAACACTGCTGTCATTATCTAACAGCCTGCATGGAGCAATTAATACTGTAACAAAGACGCTAGCTCGTGGGAAATTAAGTATCAAGAATTGTTGCGCCAACATTTTTAGTGTTGTAGATTTTTTTTATCTAGCATCTGGGGTTCAAGTTTAGCATGTATATTTGTTATTTTTGCGGTATTTTATCTTATTATTAGGTTTACATGATATTTAATAAATTTAAAAATTAATTATAATACATGTAAGTTCGATACAAGATTATATATAAAAAAAAAAGTATCGAGACTTGTCAAGTGGAAGGAGCAAACCCATATGCCTTCGCACATCCAAAAAAATAAAAGATGCTGCGGTCAATATTAAGGAGCTGTAGCTGATGAGGGCGATACATACAAGCAGAAGGAAAAACTAACAAGTTTCCTTCATGACCAATATCATGATTAAGCACTTTGCATAGCATGACTTTGTCAATCGAACATAATAATGATGATCTTATTCATCCAAAAGAAAAGTGACAATATGAATTTGGAATGAATTGAAAGTAACAGCAGAATTTGGAGTCCAGCAAATACATACTGGAATGAGTTTTGTTTTTTTGAAAATCTTGAAATTTCTGTTTCTTTTACCTAGTCAAGGGCGCGCACAAAGTGATGCGGAACAATAAATTAAGAGAATTAAATCAGGAAATAAAAAGGCTTCTTAGAAAAAGAAGCCAAGAATTAAAAGCAAAGAACAAGAAGAGAAACCATAAAAGAGAATAACAGGATTGGAAATTTTTATTTATTTCATCAAAACTCCCTTATATTTAGAAAATATGATATAAATATTAAAATTCTAACTAGAATAAAAAATTGAATTTATATCTCACTAAATAAAATGCCCAACAATAAATTAAATCAAACTCAATAAAATCTAATTAATAAACATCCACTAAAAATTTAAATAAATTAAACTAAATATAAGTTATAACCCAATCTCTTAATGGTTTGAACTACCCTCCATCATCTATAATTATACGAGTACATAAATAATATCTTATGTCTGATGTCTCCACAAATTCTTCTAAAGTTAGAAAAATCAACTCCGTCAAGTATAGTTCAAAACAACCTTAATAATATTCTCAAATATATAATTTTGATGTAATTCAAAACTAGACATCTAGCTCATATATTAGGATTGATTCTTAGTAAAAACAATTTATGCACTTAAAGTAGTGTGTGTTTATATATATATGCTAAAAATAAGAATAATAAGGTAAGAGTTTCAAAATGATCATCAAGGATAAGTTGCCATATTTTATATATAATGAGATCCTTCATATAAAAAGTAAAGCTAATATCAAAATTTAGTGGGTGTTTAATGATATAATTATTTGCAATACTTACAATTTATAATTGATTTTCAAATAATATTATTTAGGTTTAATTTGTATTATGAAATAATCTGCAATATTAAATATGTCATAATACTTATATAAATCATCTTAAAATTTATATTATCCATTACTTACTTGAATATATTTTATAATTTTGATATATAAATTATAAATGCAAAAGACTTAGTTAAATTAAAATTTTTAAAGGAAACATAAAAAAAACTATAAACTTTTTATATTTGTAACTATGAATATTATATAATTAGAGTGTGAGGTTAAAAAAATATTATTATAAATTTTAATAGATATAGTTTGGATATAAGCTAATAAATTAGAATTATATTTATTTTTTTCATGTCAAGGATGAAGGATAAAAAAAGGTTAACATATTGTTATAAACCTATAACGTACTATATATGTCAAGTATAAAAGGATGAAAAACATGTTGATCTGTCTTTCATTGTCTAGGGATGATTCAAGTATATAAATAATATTTCAGATCTATGTCCCTACGAACTGTTTCTTGTACAAACTTTAGCCGTCATGGTTGAAACAAATTAATTACTGGAATAGGTGTAGCGGTAGCTTGAAATTCAGCGAAGGAAATAAAGCAGATTGATATCCACATTTATATGTTGTTAACTTTAAGCAAGCTGGAGTCCTTTTTATAGCGATGCAGGCATGGGCCAACATGCGGCCACGAGTACTGGAAGTTAGGCGGAGATCCATGAACCATGGACATGGAAGGGGGACGAGAGCAACCCAAGGAGACAAATTAAACTGTACAAACAAATAAGGAAGTCTGTATCAATAGAAGCCTTTTGGCTTTGTCTCTGGCATTTATGAGAAACATGTGGCCTTAACCACCACCAGCTCGACCCCATCAGGGGAGGTTAGACACTCTCCTCACCCTCTCTTCCCTCTCCATTCAATATACTGCAATGTGGCTCCACTTGCATTTCTTCTTTTCCCTTTTTTTCTCGATTGGAGCAATATTTTATCTTCCAGCAAGAAAAGGATGTGGGAAAAATACACCGCGGAAAGTTTGTACGACTTTAAACTCGAGAGAGAGACCTGAAATTCAAGCAAATGTGAAAAATATTAATAATAAAATGATTTAAAATATCCATGCATGCATAGTACGGATTTATAAAATTAAGCTGCAATGAATCAACAAATCACAGCTCAGTGCATTTCAAAACACTTGAAATTATGGTACAATGCAATGTTTAAAGAAATCTCATATTTACAGTAATTAATTAACAGGATCCATCTTATCTTGTTGCAGGGACCATTGCCTAGCAGACTGAGCCATTCCCCTTCGATTTTTGCCATTTAAAAAATTGCTCTTTTTTTTTTTTTAATTTACGTGTGGTGTCCGGACCAGATTACACGCACCACGACTAATCCACACGGTTCACTGAACATCCTGCAAGCCCAGTAAACAGTTAAGGCACCGCGAGGATAACAGGCGTGCATTGTAAGATTCGAACCCATGTGCTGAAGAAGGGACAAGCCCCTCCCACCACTAGGCTAGAAAATCACTTGCAAAAAAATTGCTATTCATACTCGCTTGGCATAAGGGTGGCTGCTGATTAGACATTTTACAAAGGGTCTGCTGCTTACACGTTGATTAAACAGAAAAGTTAGGGAGTGCCCATCAATATGTAAAGTGGAGTCGGATGCGTCTCAACCCAGATATATTGTGTAATGTGGTTGGCATTTGTCAGCTTATTAATAGCTAAAAAACCAGGCACACGAGTGTTGGACTCATGTTGGAGACGTTTTAGAAAAAGATGCAAGCTCTGTAGCTGTCTTTGACATAGAATCCCGGAGGGTTGTGTGTCCTTTTAATGGTGTTACGACCCTACTTGAAAAAATGCAAAATAGAATTGAGATCGGGACTTTTCCGTTGCCCTTCTTCGAGATAAGGCTATGTCTTCGTGCCTGTGGTGAAAGTGAAAGGACTAAAGTGGGTCAATGCTGCTCTCCCAGACTGAGTGGCAAGTGTTGCAAGGAAATCCAGGTATAAGGATATGATTGGGACTTTGTTCCTGCAGGCTGCTAAACAAGAATGTGATACTGGAACGCTTGGTTTTCAAGGATTGACGTATTGGAGACAGTTTACAGGGATCATGCTGAGCCTCATTGGCTTTTTGTTCGTACTGATATGCCGAGTACTATGCATCGGATCTTTATTTCAAAGAGAGGTGGAAGATAACTCTCTGGTCACGATCGCCTTACCCTGAAACCCTTGGAGACTCTGTGAGTGTTAACCAGCTTGCAATATTGCAAGGACTACAATAAAACGAAAACCACGTTTACATTTGGTGGCTGCGCAGCCAGGAGCCTTGATGGCATCTGAGTATATGATTGTTGACACCAGAGCCACGAACGTATCTTTTTAGATAGTTGTGCTCAAGAGCCGATCCCCTTCGGCCTTCTGATTACTTCTTGTTTATGAAAGTTAAAAAGTTCTTAAACTCGACTCTTTGGATTCCACTATTGTGCTCACATCCGCCTCGAAAGTTTACTGTGAGCTTGACTTTACTCGAATATGATCAGCCTTAGATCTTTTTTCTTTTAGAAAAGCAGAAAACTAGATTTGATTTTAATTTCAATTAATATAATAAATGAGAGAAGTTGATCTCTAATTTATTTTTATACTATTTCAAAAAATTAAATTCTATTTTAAATTCAATGAAGAAGATTTCAAAGTAAAGTTAATTACGAAGAGTTTTTTAAGAAGCTGCAGTCGCGGTTGTTTGAGTTGGGCCTCCGATCGAACCTCCATGGCCTGCCTTCAAGAGGCCGAGGTTCTCGCTCGTGGAGATATCTCATCGTTGATTTCGCTGTTTTTGGGTATTTAGCCCATAACTACACGGCAAACGCAAACTCAGAGCCCCTTCAAGGCCACGCCTTTCGATTTCTTTCGGATTGATGTTCCAGCATCTTACGTCGTAAGAATCGAGTGTTCTGCTGGGGACATGCTTATGCGATAAATGGCTTCTTCTTTTTTAATGAAATTTTCATTTTAACAGCATCCATTGCTTTTACTTTTTTATTATTTTTTTTTACTTCTTCTACAAGAAAAACATAGCGTATAAATAATAAAACTTATAAGAATTCTATAACAAGTGGAGTGCAAAACTAAATATGAAACAAAGAAAAAGAAGAGAAAATACAAAAGAAGCATAGATGGATGCCTTTTCTAAGGTTATATATGTATATATATACAGAGTCTGTCACTCACTATTTATTTGTCAAAAAACCCTACTTTACTATATTAATAAAATGAAAAACAATCTTCAAATATCTAATAATAAAACTTCTCTTAGTATTTACTTTGCGAACGGGAATACTAGATTAGAAAGATTATTTGATATGTAAGTAAAATAACCTTTTTAGTAAAAGAATAAATATATCGGCATTTCCTATGTGTTTTTTATATATAAAAAATCTTATTTGTATATTAAATATTCTATGCATGCATTTGAAATAATAAATTAAGAATTATTTTTTTAACCAACAGAAATTATAAAACTTGATTCTTAATAATCAAAATTAACAAGCTAAACAAGTGTCTTGGATTCATTTGAATTCAATAATTTTTTATTTAATTATATGATAAAAAATAAATTATTATAAAATTTAAAAAAAACTAGTATCATGGTATTTATTTTAGATTGTGATAAACTCATAGATATCAAACAAGAATAAATTATGTTGTTCAATAAAAAAATCAACAAAATATTAAAGAATGGGACTAAAAAAAGTTTAATAAGAAAAATTAATAAAAAATCAAAACATCAAATTAAAAAATAAAAAAAAAAAGCAACCATAAAGGATCACTATGAAAAAAAAACAAGCCAGCCAAAAAAAACCCAACAGTGATGTATCAATCTGAAAAAAATTCAAAAAACAAAAAAAAATTAACAAGAAAAGGAAGAAAAAAAGGCCTAGGGCACTTAACCCTAAAAATACAAATCCGTGTGTGCGTGGGCACAGGGAAGCCAACACACCTGGCCCCGGTAATTCCCTTTTCTTTTCTTTTTCTTTTTTTTTTTGTCGTGTGCTCCTGCTTTATTTGAAGAAAAAAATAACATGTGAATTTTCACATGGTTGCCTATATTTTAATGACTAGAAATAGTTGAAAAATCAGGTAAAAAGAGTTTAACATATAAAATCAACTTCTAAGAATTTATGATTTTAGTTCCAATTAAAAAACACTTTAAAAATCTAAATAAACTCATTTATACATTGCATTCAAATAAACTAAAACATAAAAATTAATAAAAAATCCAAAAACTTTTTAAAGTTATATCTATTTTTCTATGCAAATTGAAGGTGAAATAAAATCTTATTGGAACCACTTTCGACAAATAAAACCTAAAAACATTAGGATTAATCATTGAAATTATTGTTAACCGATATTTTTTTATTTATCACTGGAATACAGTGATTTTTTATCTTTTACCTCGAACAAGAAATTCAAAAAAAAATAAATTTGTGCAATAAATGAATTTGTGAAATACTTAAGGACTAAAAAGTTATCATTTTAGAAGTAAAAGGATCACAGTGTACTTTTGATTCCATTTTTTTAAACCGCCAGTCATTTTCTCCTTGTTTGAAATTTTAGTCTCCTTTGTTTCAAATCTACTTCTCTTTAATACTTTTTGATAAATTACCCATGAATTTTGACATATTAAAAAAGAAAAAAAATAGAATCAAATTAAAATAAAAAAAGGAAACGGAGAATTGACAATAAAAAATCTATGTGTTTTAGATTTTATTTAAATCAGATAGAGGGTAAATGTAGACTTAAGAAGAGAGGTTTTTTCTTCTTTTTTCGTTTTAAAATCTGCTATTTTACTAGGAGAAAAAAGAGAGATAAAATGTTGCTTTCCAAGTCAGCTCTTGACGTGTTAACATTGAACGGACACGTAAGAATACCTTGAACAGCATGAAACTAAAATGCAATTGATTGAACAGCTATAACACCCAGACGTGGATTTGGCCCACAGTTTGGATTATTAAAAGTCTATCCATAGTTTGATTTATTTTTTTTCTAAATATACTTGATTGCCACATCATATTTTAAATTGATGTAATATTTATCTGAAAAGAAAAAACAAATAAAATTAATAACTTAATTATAAAAGTTGTAAGAGTTTAGACATTGATATGTTCATTGCTATTGTTATTAACCACCTGAGATGTTAGCGTTACGGTGAAAAGGATTTTTTTTTATTTAGATTAAAGTTTTATTATATATTTTTGTCATTTTTACATTACTTTATTTATTTATTAAGTTTATAAAATATTTAATAAATTATAAAATTAATTGTGATACAGAGAAGCTAATCCAAATACCTATATAAATTAAAAAAAAAAAACATACATAGTTAGTTAGACAAACAAGCTTGGCGTTCCGTTAATCTATGCTGTAAGTTTCAAAATAAATCTGGTAAAAATTAAATCAACTAAACCCAGTTAAAATATAATTTAATTCTTTTTTAATCCAGATTAATCCAATTAATCTAACCAGATTGAGCAGCCTAACTCGTGATGGGTTCAGGTTTCTTAGATTTACCTTATACCTTCGAATCCTATTATTCTCTCGCGCAAATAATAACAGAAATAGGGCCAGCCAATCCAACGGCTGTTACTCCAAATAAGTCACGCCTTCTCCAAAACCCAAACCCAAACCCACCAGTGATTTCCTCTCAGGTCCTCTTCGCTTTCCACTCCGTCATCACCACTATCACACTCTCTTTCTGGTATCCCGGCGACGGCCGAAATGATACCGCCGGAACTCCAACCGCGGTCATTCCGCCCTTACATCGCCTCCTCCATCTCCTCCCCTTCCTTCTCCTCCTCCTTCCCCACCGCCTCTCCTTATGCCCCCAACTCTAACTTCCCTTCCCCTTCCACCTCCTCTTCTAGATCTCGTTTCTCTGCTTCTTTTTTCGCTCACAACACGCGCATCGCCCTCGCTCTCGCTCCCTGTGCTGCTTTCCTCCTTGACCTCGGTGGAGCTCCTGTAGTCGCAATCCTAACCCTGGGTTTGATGATTGCTTACATCATCGACTCACTCAATTTGAAATCCGGTGCGTTTTTCTGTGTCTGGGCTTCCCTAATTGCTGCTCAGATCGCCTTCTTTTTTAGCTCCTCATTGATCTTCACTTTCAATTCGATTCCTCTTGGTTTGCTCGCTGCGTTCCTCTGTGCACAAACGAATTTCTTAATCGGGGCCTGGGCTTCACTTCAGTTCAAATGGATTCAATTAGAAAACCCTACTATCGTGCTCGCGCTTGAACGTTTGTTATTCGCATGTGTTCCTTTCGCTGCTTCTTCGATATTCACTTGGGCTACAATCTCTGCTGTCGGTATGCAAAATGCTGCGTATTATCTGATGATTTTTAATTGTGTCTTCTATTGGATGTTTGCAATTCCGCGTGTTTCTTCATTTAGATCGAAACAAGAAGTGAAATATCATGGTGGAGAGGTTCCTGATGATAATTTTATACTTGGTCCACTAGAGGGTTGTTTTCATACCTTGAATTTGCTCTTCTTTCCGTTGTTATTTCATGTTGCTTCGCATTACTCGGTGATTTTCTCGTCAGCTGAGTCTGTTTGTGATTTGTTGCTGCTGTTTTTTATTCCGTTCTTGTTTCAACTGTATGCATCTACGAGGGGGGCACTTTGGTGGGTGACTAAGAATGAGAATCAGTTGCATAGCATTCGTGTCGTGAATGGTACTGTTGCATTGATTGTTGTCGTGATTTGTTTGGAGGTTAGAGTTGTTTTCCATTCCTTTGGAAGGTATATTCAGGTTCCTCCTCCGTTGAATTATCTGCTTGTGACTGTGACGATGCTTGGAGGGGCTGCCGGTGCTGGTGCTTCTGCCCTTGGAATGATTTCTGATGCATTTAGTTACTGGTCTTTCACTGCTTTGGCTGTAACCGTCAGTTCTGCTGGAGCAATTGTTGTGGGTTTTCCTCTACTGGTATGTACCTTGATTTATCCAAGATTCTGCTCCGATTCCAGTTTTTTTTTTTTTTGCAATTAGGAGGTAGGAGTAAATACAGTGGGTGTGTTGTTTGTGCGTGCTTGGGGTTGTGATCTAGGACTTCAGTGCAGATTATGGGACTAAACAGTTTGATTGGCTAAAGCATTGCATTCCACTCCTAAACTTGTGTTTGCAAACTTGGAACACAATGCAATGTACAGCGTTAGTGTGAGCAGCTAAAAAGCTTCTTGTGGGCTGCTTTTCACAATTGTTGGGTGCTCACCTGTTTGTTTCATCCTCCAGTGCAATCAATGTATTTGGATGTGTCTGTTGGAATTAATCTAGCTTAGAGATAACATATTTCTTAACTAAAGAATGTATTTGGGTCAATAACAACTAACCTAGTATTTGAGCGGTCTGTCATCATTATCCTTGGGCTCCTTCTGCGCTTAGTTGTATGTGAGCTACTATTGATTTTCTATTCTGTCCACAGTTGGTGCATGGTGGCCATCGCCTCCATGCTTCTCCTTTTTTTTTCAATAACATGTCAGTTCTCAATTTTGAAAGTGCATGCTCTTACACTACAATTGTCACTTTATTTTTTGCTTAATTATATTGGATCCTCTCTTTTATACTTCATACTTCTTGCATGTTCAGGCTGTTCTTTCTCTATGATTAATGTTTAACAGATATCGAAGGAAAAAAAATTAAAAGGAAATTTACATGTTAAAAATATATTAATCCCATTTTCCCCTTGGTTTGCAGTTTGTTCCACTGCCTGCGATTGCTGGATTTGAATTTGCCCGTTTTGTTACAAAGAAAAGTCTGTCATCATATTTTTCCTTTGTTGTGCTCGGGAGCCTGATAGTTACATTGTTTGTGATGCACAATTTCTGGGATCTAAATATTTGGATGGCAGGCATGTCCCTGAAATCATTCTGTAAACTTATAATCGCAAATGTTGTTCTCACCATGGCTGTTCCAGGTTTAGCTCTTCTCCCACCAAAACTTCATTTTTTAGCTGAGATTTGTTTGATCAGCCATGCATTGCTGTTGTGCCATATTGAGAATCGTTTCTTCAATTACCCGGGATTTTACTATCATGGAATGGAGGAGGATGTGATGTATCCAAGCTATATGGTTATTCTGACAACCTTTGTGGGTTTGGCTCTGGTAAGAAGACTATCTGTGGACCATCGGATTGGACCAAAGGCGGTTTGGATTTTGACTTGCCTGTATTCCTCAAAGCTGTCCATGCTGTTTATTTCATCAAAGCATGTTGTATGGGTTTCAGCTGTACTTTTACTGGCTGTTACTCCCCCATTGCTCCTTTACAAGTGTGTATTGACATATTCTCCTATTTTAAGGCTTTTAAATTCCTTTCTAGTTACTTCTATTTAGGCATTCATTTACTCTTTGCTTGCTTGACTTTGCAGGGAGAAATCACGAACAGGCTCAAAGATGAAACCATGGAAAGGTTATGTACATGGTGCTGTGGTTGTTCTATCAGTCTGGCTTTTCCGTGAAACAATTTTTGAAGCCCTTCAGTGGTGGAATGGGAGGGCTCCGTCTGATGGTTTGCTTTTGGGTTTCTGCATTGCCTTGACTGGATTGGCTTGTGTACCCATTGTTGCTTTGCATTTCTCACATGTCCTGGTCTGTTTCTCTTGAAGTTTCTTTCCCTTTTTTTCCACAAATTTGCCTTTTCTGTTATATTCTTCCTCCATAAATCAAAAAATAATTAAACCAACTAGCCTATTAAGCAACCAACATATTTGATCAGATATATTTATTTCTCTCTCCACTACAAGAAATTTCCTGTATGTTTGATGAACTCACTGAAATGAAGCAACTTATAGAATTGTGCTTCTTATTGTCCTTTATACAAGAAAGCTCTTGAATTAGTGCAAAAGTTTTGAATGATTTGAATCAGTTAAGTAAATAATACATCGTTACTATAGTTTGTAGAAAGTTTGGCTTAAGAATTTCATGAACGGATGAAAAAGGAGGATTTATGTTTGTTCATTTGAGTTTAATTTCAACCTGATCACTATGTGGAGGAAAATAGTAAGGAATTGGATGATTAATGAACTGAAGCAGCTCTAATTAAAAGATTTTCCTATGCTATTAAATTTCACTTGAATGTAAGATAATTATTGTAAGACCCGAACACATTTACTATCTAAATGCCCTTTTTGGGTGCCTTGTGGCCCTTGGCCTGTCAATAAAATGTATTCAAGGCTCTCCAAGAGTTTATATTTAAACTGAACCAATAGCCAGGTGTTCTGATTACTGATGTGACTCTTTATCTTCTGTCCACAGCCGGCTAAGAGATGCCTAGTACTGGTTGTGGCAACAGGTTTACTGTTTATCCTGATGCAGCCACCAATCCCACTAGCATGGACTTATCGATCTGACATAATCAGTGCAGCTCGTCAATCATCTGATGACATTTCCATCTATGGTTTCATGGCATCAAAACCGACCTGGCCATCATGGTTGCTTATTGTTGCAATTCTGCTCACTTTAGCAGCGGTGACATCCATCATACCCATTAAGTATGTGGTAGAGGTGAGAACATTTTTCTCCATTGCAATAGGGATTGCTCTTGGTGTATACATTTCTGCTGAGTATTTTCTTCAAGCTGCTGTTCTGCATGCCCTCATTGTTGTAACCATGGTCTGCGCCTCTGTGTTTGTGGTCTTCACCCATTTTCCATCTGCTTCAAGCACAAAGCTGCTACCATGGGTATTTGCTTTATTAGTAGCCCTCTTTCCTGTGACATATCTGTTGGAGGGTCAGTTGAGAATCAAAAGCATCCTTGGAGATGAAGTTGGAGACCTGGCAGAGGAAGACAGGAAGCTCACTACTCTACTGGCTGTTGAGGGGGCAAGAACATCACTTCTCGGTTTATATGCAGCAATCTTCATGCTCATAGCACTGGAGATAAAGTTTGAACTTGCCTCACTTATGCGGGAAAAGTCTCTTGAAAGGGTTGGAATTAGACATGGTCAAGCTAGTCAAAGTACTTCAAATTTTACTCCAAGAATGAGGTTCATGCAGCACCGGCGCGCCTCTACTGTGCCAACCTTTACAATCAAGAGAATGGTTGCTGAGGGGGCTTGGATGCCTGCGGTTGGTAATGTTGCTACTATAATGTGCTTTGCTATATGCCTGATCTTGAACGTCAATCTGACTGGGGGCTCAACCCGGGCAATCTTCTTCCTGGCTCCTATCCTGTTGCTTCTCAACCAGGACTCGGATTTTGTCGCTGGTTTTGGGGACAAACAAAGGTATTTCCCTGTTATGGTGGCCATATCAGCCTACTTGGTCGTGACAGCCCTCTACAGCATATGGGAAGATACATGGCATGGTAATGTTGGTTGGAGCCTTGAAATTGGAGGCCCTGATTGGTTCTTTGCGGTCAAGAATTTAGCCATCCTCATTCTTACGTTTCCCAGCCATATACTCTTCAACCGGTTTGTTTGGAGTAACACAAAGCAGACGGACTCGTCACCACTGATCACGCTTCCCCTTAATCTGCCATCCATTATAATATCAGATGTTATTAAGATCAGGATATTGGGATGCTTAGGAATTATTTACACCATAGCCCAGACCATTATTTCTAGACAGCAATATATCTCAGGTATGAAGTATATTTAGACAACAAATACATACACTAGTGTACAATACAACATGTTTCGGCAATTTTCAAGTGAGCTGTGAAGGTTCAAAGTTTGATTCGCACTTCTTCTCATCTGAATGGTTTATATGGCCCTGGAAATGCAAGTGCACACTTCAGCTCTAATTTTTAGTTCTCCCACCTTCGTTTCCTGTTTGAAGCTTTGAGAAATGATAGTTTCTCTGTGTTGGCGACTGTTATCATTATAGTGATGTTTTTTAAAGTATCTTTATTTATAAATATATAAAAATGATATTTTTATTTTTAAAAAGTTTTTTGTAATATAATATATTAAAACAATTTGAAAAAATAAAAAATGTTTTAAAAATAATCATTAATTACAGGCTGAATAGCAACTCCAAACAACCATCTCAGGCAAGAAGTCATGAAAGTTTCTCTCTCTGATCCTATCCCATGTACCATGAAGTATGTTGTCTAAAATATCGTTGTGGTTATACCTTAAGAAAAAACAAATCTACTTGGTATTATTCTCTGTGAAAAACAAGCTATTTGGATGTTTAATTATTTTGTTTCCAATCATTTTTCATATAAATGATCTTGCTGCTTCGTGCTTCTTAAATTTCCAGAACTGACGAAACATTTTAACATTCCAATTTTGTAATATTATCTTTATTTCCGACTTTCCTTGAAAATGGATGAAAACCTTATTTGAGAATTTATAGATACTAGAAATTGTTTGATGGCAACATTGAGACTACCTATATAATTAAATAGTATTTTTAAGATTTGTCCGCATGAAAATTCATCAGTTTAATGATTTTTTTTTAGCCCTTATTAAGGTTGTCATATTATATTAAGACCTGGACTTTTAATTTTGTTAATTTTATCCTTAAACTATTATATTTTTAGCAAATATTGCCCCAACGTTTAATTTTGTTATTAGGTCAACCAGTCAAACTTTGACGGTTGACCAAAACTCGTCCTAGAAAAACCATATTTGGGTATCTTAAACTGAATTTTTTTATATATTCTAATGAAAACTCAATCCCTATTCACAAATAATTTTCATTATTTTTGGAGCTGGATGGTATTTATTTAATTGTTTAAACAATAAAAAATCAAAAAATTATAGAAAATAGAAAATAAGCTGGAATTATTTTAAATTTCCTAGGCACCTCTAAGAAGGTCATATGAATTTAAATGTATAATTTCAGTGTGGTTCTTAAAATTTTTGCATGTGTGATTTTCAAAATTAACTTATTTAAGCTTGGTTAGATGTTTACACGTTCTACCATGCAAATGTTTTGAGAAACACACTAAAACTAAGGAAAGCAATTTATATGATTTTTTTATGAGTAGCAACAAAATTTGTAGTCGTTCCAAATTATTTTCACTTTTTGGTAGTTTTGTAAATATATAATTTTCAAGAAAGGTTTAAAAAACACTCTTTGATCTCAAAAATCTTTGGAATTATTCCTTCAACGTGATTAAGATTTTATAAGGGTATGTGAAAATTTCTAACTAAAAATACCAAAAACTGAATTTTTTAAAAAAGAATTTTGATTAATGATAGCGATAAAATTAAATAAAAAGACTATATTTCTTCAAAACATAATAATTTAAAAATAAAATTGATGAAATTGATATTACAAACCTGAGTATACTAATATTTCAGGTGTGAAAAAAGCCATTAAATCATAACTCATTGTTCTTATTCTATTAGTGTTTGTTTGAATAGGAGATGGTTTGTGCTTTTTCAAAAAAAAAATTATTTTTTAAAAATATAATTTATATTTAAAAAAAACCATCACATTCCTAATCCACCTCCAAACCAAATATATTTTTTTTATTTACGTGAGGTGTCCGGGCCAGCTTGCGTGCACCACGACTAATCCCCATGGTCCACTGAATATCCTGCAAACCCAGTGAACAGGTAAGGCACCGCGAGGGTGACAGGTATGCGCGGTAAGGCTTGAATCCAGATATGGAGAAAGGAAACAAATTCCTTTTACCACTAGACTAGAACCTCGCACGCAAACATTTTTAATTCATGTCATGATTGCATTAAAAAGCCCAAATTAGAGGGGAAACCTGAACTTGAGTGGAAAGTAAATAACTCTATATTAAAATATTTATGATTTGTTATCTTAAATAATATGATTTTTTAAATATATCCCTTTAATTATTTTGTTGAGAATTTGACAAAAAGCCCATAATAATCCTCTCGATTCCTCTCTCTTTATCTACCAACTTGGGAAAATATGTTTACCAGTAGAGAAAAGGAGAGGAATTGAGAGGAGTTTTATGAGCTTTTTCAAAAAAACCTCAATAGAAAGGGTAAATTAAGAGAACAAGATAGTTCAGGGGGTTATTTGATTTTGTTCTTAAGTTTGGGGGTATTCTTACAATTTAGCCCATGAAAAAAGAAAAAGACCAAAACGGAAACAAAAGCCCCTAACCACCACGCGTTGCCATCTCCAACGAGTAAAGATGGCCTCCCTAACCACCATCTCTTTCTCTATCTCAATTCTCCTTCTCTCCTTCTTTTCACCATTAATCAAATCATCCAGAGAAGGAGACCCAACTCCGGCACCATGGCCTCACCAATTCCACGCAATTCTATTCATGAATTACAGTGGAATACTTCAAAAGATAGATCTCTGGTACGATTGGACTTATGGCAGAAACTTCAACATCATACAACACCAACTAGGCAAGCTTATGTATGACCTTGAATGGAACAACGGTACTTCCTTCTTTTACACTTTAGATTCCAACAAGGAGTGTTCCACCGCGCATTTGGAGGTCGGAATTCTTCGCCCTAATTGGCTTGATGGAGCTAATTATCTGGGTCAACGACACGTGGATGGTTTTCTTTGTAACGTTTGGGAGAAAGTGGATTTCATCTGGTACTATGAAGATGTTATCACCAAAAGGCCTGTTCACTGGGTCTTTTACACTGGTATGTATTTTGTTTCCCAATTTGGTCTCCCCATTCCCTTTCCTACTCCTGTCACAGTACCAGTCTAGTTGTTTATATTTATGGATCATTACTATATTCTATATCAGTTTAGATAGTTATTTTTACTGAAGTTAATTTGACATGTTAAAAGGAATTTCAAAGTGGGGTTGCAAATTGCGTTGGTTTTCTAATGATTAAGATGTTCACAGGGAGGGAGGCTCATGTCATGACTTTTGAAGTGGGAGCTGCACTTGAGGATGCAAAATGGCAAGCTCCTGTGCACTGCTTCGGCAATATCCCAGAAGCTGGATATCCTATCTCTGCTACTTCACGAGAGAATTTGCTGGGTGGAGTTCTGAGAGGTTCCTTGGCACTTTGAGTATAAATGATTTATGTGTTTTTCTGTTAAAGACAGTGTGATGATGTTCATCTTCAGGTCTTTATGCAATCACATCAGTTGATGGNGGGGGGGGGGGGGGGGAGCGCTTTCAATAACATTTTGAACTCTGGTCTATTCTTCTGCATTTAAGTTTTGCTTTAGGCCAAAGCGTAATTGCTATGAAAGTGCAAGACATGGGTTCATGCTTTGTCGGTGATGATTTGCACAAAAACAATTCATGTAGTTTGGGGTAAAGTTTATGATTTGGATAAATGATTAATTTATTTTGATAACCTAATTTATTTATTTTTTTTTTAATTTATGTGGGGTGTCCGAGCCAGCTTACATGTATTACGACTAATCCTCATAGCCCATTGAATACCCTATAAATCCAGTAGGCATGTAAAGTACTGTGGAGTGACAGACATACACAGCAGCATTCGAAGCTAGATGCAGTGGAGTGTAGATGCAGTGGAGTGGAATAAAACAAGTTAACAGGCAGGCATGCAAGATTGGTTTTTAAAAATCAAATAATAATTTTTTTAAATAATTAATTGTACTTGAAGGATTGAAAGGATAACTTGGTGACCTGCTAACATGGGCGGGGCCAAGTTACTTAAAAAAAATAATATTATTTAATTTAATTTTTTAAATAATTAAATGTTAGATTCACTTAAATCAACCTCTAACTTACTGCCTCAGCATCGGAGCTTCCAGTGTTAGAATGAAAACACACCCATCA
Source organism: Populus ilicifolia (assembly GCA_015708895.1). Classification (NCBI taxonomy): domain Eukaryota; kingdom Viridiplantae; phylum Streptophyta; class Magnoliopsida; order Malpighiales; family Salicaceae; genus Populus; species Populus ilicifolia. The sequence goes on along the minus strand of SRLM01000088.1, from coordinate 326,545 downwards.
AATAAATTTTAGGCTTAGGTGGTGGTTTAAGTATCCAATATCGATATAGTTACAAGTTACAATAACACTTATATTGCATTATACAAGTATAAACTAAAATAAAAATGGTTATTTATTTTTTCATTAAAATTAATTATTTTAGCTATTTTATCATCGCAAGTTGTATTAACATTGTTTTATGTGTTGAGATTTGAAAAACATAGCAGCACACTCAAAAGCCAAGATCAAGTTAATTGGGATCTAACATTGCCATCGTAAAAGACAATTCTGGGTGTCAATTGGTTTGTTTTAAAAAGAAAAGTTTGGTTAAGGTGATTTTTTCTTTTAGCTTGCTAGAACAGTTAGACCGGGGCATGAAGTTTGTTATTTAATTTCTTTTTTATTTTTTTTTGTTTTAAAAATAATTAGAGTGTTTTTATAGATAAAAAGAGTATATTGAGATTTTTATGATTTTTCTTAAATGATTTTAAATGAAAACAATTTTATAATATGATGTTTAGGGTATAAAAACCCGGACTTTGATGTGCTAATCATAAAAAATAATTAAAAAATATAAATATGAATGACATGTTGTTAGTCTAAATAAATAAAATGCCATATATTTTATTTAAAAAAATAAAAGAACATTTTAAAAAAAAAAAACAGATACACATGATGAGTTTTATGCTTTTAAACCATGCACACAAGTCTAAAAAAACTATTTTTAGTATAATTATCAGATATTAATATAAAATTATTATTGAAATTTTATTAATAATTTAAATTTTTAGATAAAATAATTTTTTAATCAAATGTCAAAATTTTATTAATTATATGGTTACATATGAATCTCTATTTAAATTTTAAATTTAAAAATATTTTACTTGAGAAAATATATTATAGAATAAAATAAAATTATTTTTAAAACGTCACGTGCTTGAATTTCTGAAATGAGAAAGTTATTCGATTGACAACGGGTGTATCTTCCAACCAATGCCAATGGGTTTTTGCTTGAGCATTGGGCTCAAGTGCATCTTCTTTATTTATTTTGTTTCTTGATTTGGTGTTTTAAAAATATTTTAATATTTTAATTTTAAATTAACATTATTTTTAATATTTAATAAATTAATATTAAAAATATATTTTTTTAATCATATACTGAAACAGCCTCCAAAACCGACGGCACCGAAACGAGTATAGAAAACAATCGATCCAGCTACCTTCTTTTGACTATTAACTATCCTTGTCTTCCGGGTGGTCATGAATGCTTTGAAGACATCTGTGAAGTGGCATTTCTTCTTCTCCAACAAGCTCTGTACGGCTGTGTCACACTGGGCTAAGGGTTCCTCAACTTGTTCAACTATTATCAAGCTGAGCAGTCTTTCTCATGCCAGACCCTTGAAACGCACCTAATTCCACGATAGAGTGGAGGGAGAGTTTTTTTAATCTGTTGAAAACAAATATTGAGCTGCTCATCCAACTAATCTAATCTCACCGACATTTAGCCTCTGTTAATCCTGTTTTAAAAGTATCTATCCGTTTGTTTTCCCTTTAATTTGATTCACTGCAATTTTTAAAAGTAAATAATGATATCCTGTTAATTATTAAATAAATTAAAATAATAGAAAAAAATAAAATAAAAATCTCCCCTACCAGTCCCTGCCATTGGCTCCCAAAACACAAAATCATCATAAGAAAGAAACAAGACATATTTTACTCTCCTTTTTCTCCTTGTGGACTGCAGAGGTCGTTGGCCCTGTGGCGTACTTTATAGATTTTCCTTTCCTTTTGAGGTTGCTGCTGCAGATCTTTCTCTTCAATTGTACTGAAGGTAAGTAGAAGGAAACTTCCGCTCTCTCCATTCCTTTTCTTTCCTTTTTTTTTTTTAATTTTATTTTCCATTCACGGGTTAACCAAACCCTAGGACACTTTCAGTTCTCACAACACAACCTGCGATCATCAATATTCATATACTGCCAGATTCTTAATTTATTCTTCTTCTTCTATAATTTGTAGGGTGAGTGATTATAAAGGAATTAGTGTCTTTCTGTTGCTTGTTAAGTTTAGACTGGCTGTTGTTTTACAGTGAGATTAAGTGTTTCTTTTTTCAAAAAAAAAAAAAAATTGTATTATACTGCTGGTACATTGCTATTTATTTTTTTGAAAAAATAAAAATCTATCGTAGCTAATATATTGATTTATTATTCCATTGTGAAGGAATTATAGTCCATAGCAACTCACGAAACAAGAGTTTCATCAAATCCCCCCTTTCAAAGCTTCAATGATAGACAGAGAGCATTCGTTTTTTTTTTTTAATTTAGATGACCATGACACTGCTCCTGGTTTCAGAGGAATTTCATGCCCTTCATCACTTTCCGGAAATGGTGATATCAGGCATATCTCCATCTGCACTTGTTTGCCATTTCCAAATGCATAACTATGTGAACCGACTGCCCTTGAGATTCTTGAGAATTGACTTCAATGCTGACTAGTGTTGTTTGCCATTCTGGTTTGTAGAAGCGTGGTGGCATTTTATGTATCTATTCCTTTCAAAGTTTGTAGATAAAGTATTTTCAGCCTTGGAAGCTCCAAAAGGTCTTCTGAGAAGGACCTAACGCCATAGAGGGTTTCTCTACTAAGAACTTTAGATTCTTTTTCTTTGGCCGATGACTTATGTCATTCACCGCTTTTTCTTCTCAACATTACAGTTATGCTGATAACTGTTCTTGTGGAGTGCTTCAAGTTTGTTTGTTTTGTACAGGTTCGCTGAAGATATAGCATCCTTGATTCCTAGCTTGTTGCTTCCTAGTTGTCAACAGCCAACTTTTTGGGTTTTATTTTTTAAGCACGAAGATGGGTGCTTTTTGCTGCTGTCCATGCAGTGATGAACATGAAGAACATGCTTACTCGGGCAATTCAATACACAGGCACTGCGTTTGCCTAAGATTCTTTTTCCACCAGTTACGCAGTGGGGTAAGCATTGAAATACAGGCAACTCAACACACTTTACTGTTGATTTTTTCATTTCACAGATGTTTGCTAAACTCTAGGCTCTTTGTTGTGGAGATTGTTTGCATAAGATCATGCAACCAAGGCATTTGGGCTAAATCTAGGAGGTTAGGTCTTTTAGGGGTTTGCCAATTTGTACTTCAATGAACGTATATAATCTTGTGATTGCATTGAGCTCAGATTTTACAAAAGCATGAAATAAACATTTCACCCAGAGGATTTGGAGTATATGCAAATAGTCATGATAAATCCTTTAGGTGCCCCAGAGTAATAAATGATTAAACAGCACCTTTCCCTTGGGTGCAAGTCCAGTGCCATGGTGCGCTCCATCAAAATATTTCAACCGATTTGTGATTAAAGCTGTTCTTATGTTTATGCTTTCTAATGAAACTTATCTCCCATGCATGCTTTGTGATTTGAGGTTTAGTTTCTTAAAACTGGCTCGAAAAAACCCGATTAACTAAATTACACTATCACTTATACTCTTGATCATGGAAAGATCCTAATTTCTAATGTGATTTTCATAATATATTTCCCTTTCCAAAGCATGTTCTTTGGTGCTGTAGTGACACATCCTCATATTTTTTGTTTAGTTCATTCCAGTTAGATGATGCACTTATTACCTTCTGCCATGCACTTGCAGTATGGTACAGTGTTTCACAGGCTTGAAGGTAGGACTGTCTCACCAACCCAAGAAGGTACTTCTTTGGCATCAACTGGAGTTGGCACAGGATTACCAGATGGTTCTGCAAATGACACTCAACTCTCGTCATCCAGGCCACTCCCTTATGATACTGATCAGAGGTATGCTTATTTGCAGCGTTATGGTTTAGTCTCTAGGAAGTCGATGACTCATTTGCAAGAAGAATCACAACCACTGAGAAGAAATATGAGCAGTTCTGCCGTGGAATCATTGGGCTTTGGAAGAAGAAGAAACGGAATTGATTCTGAAGATGACAATAAACTTGGCTATTCAGAGTTGTCAGACAAATCTTTGGCAACAAAAGTTGCACACGGGCTAACTGATGTGCAACCATCTTCTGAAGATGAAGATGCTTGCCCTACCTGTCTTGATGGTAATTTAATGTGTTTAGATTGTGCTGCATCAGATTGTGGCTTTTAAGTAATGCTTTTTTCTTATTCCCTCTGGTAAGGTGTTTTTGAATGATCATGCTGCAGGGTACACCCCAGAAAATCCTAAAATCACAACTCGATGCTCTCACCATTTTCACCTTGGCTGCATTTATGAATGGTTGGAAAGAAGTGAAAGTTGTCCAATATGTGGCAAGGTATGCTGAATTTCTCCTTAGATTACATCGTCAATTTCTTACTGAAAAATAATAATAACAATAATAATTCTGAGTCCTGAACCTTCCTGTGAAGGCACTGATCTCGGGAAAGGTTGTAAGCAGGCTTAATTTTGTCTGTAAGGACCAAATTAGTATCAGTAGCTGCTCAAACTATGGCCAGTTTTTCAAATAGCCTAGAAATATAATTTCAAGCCTTTAATCATTTCGTCAGTGTGGAGATGGCATATGAGGAAGTGAAAGACAATTCGATGAGGTGTCAACTTCTAGACACGCACACTCTCTCTCATCACATATTGATAAAATCACAGCCATCAAAACTTTACATTTACTCTGCTTTCTGCACCTACATATTACTTATTTTGAACTGATCTCAAATATTGGATAGTCAGAGTCACTATAGAGTGCTATGTTCAATTCCTTTTTGTGAGTTATTGCTCACTAAATAGTGTTAGAATTAGTCCTCCATTTACATGGAAATCCTAATAATAGAACCAGATTTCTTGAGGTGTTTTTGATGAACCACTTCCATTTGGGATGCTAGGAAATGGAGTTTTGTGAAAGCCCTTAAGTTGGTGTGCATGTGATTCACCGTCAACGGAGGAAGAGCTGGCTGGAGTGTAAATAAAAGCTCCCTGAGCTTTATTTAAAAGAGGCTTGCATAGATTTCTCAAAAGAAAAAAAAAAGGTTTTTGCATAAAACAAATTTTCATTTTCTCTGCTTACACTACCTTGTAATTTCCTACTGTACTTGATGGTCAAATGCTCGTTGCTTTTCGTGTATATTCTACTGATCAGTGTATAGCTTGTATAAACTAATTCATAAACATTATGCCGATTCATACAAGGCACAGCCTAAGTACTGTTGATATTATTACCTCATGCTTCAAGCTATAGGATTATGCTTGACTATGATACACCTTTGGTTGAACCCATATAATAAGACAACGTTGTGTGGCATCTAGAATAACGTAATCTGTTCCAGCGTAAAAGGATCGTAGAACCTCGCCTGCACTTTCTAGTTTGCCATTTTGTGTAATTATATTGTTGTTCATCTGCATGTGTTGGCTGATTTATTAGCAGATTAAGAAGCTACTTGTGAAATATTTGAGGTTCTGCTATGGTAAGTGCCTACTCGAACAGGATATTTGGACAACTTCAATTCCCATGAAAGTGATTTTTTGTTTTAGATATTTGATTTCACTAGCAAGATTAGACCGCTTAAAAACTACTCATGCCCGAGGGCAGAGCCAGAAATTTGTTTTATCTTGTGCTATAAACTGTTACTGATCCTTGTTATAGAGCTAACTTAAAGCTTGGAAATTCCTACTTACTCGTGATGGTTTTGCACTCCTGTGACTCTGTTTAAATTCCTCTTTAAAACCTAAGCTAAAATCTGATGTTGCTGAGAAGGAGAAAATAAAAATCCCATGGCACTTTCTCGAGTATTGATAAAGGTAAAAGAGTGGATTTTAAGAAATGATAGAAGACAAAATCCTTTTATAAGGAGAGAGTTTTTACATAAAAACACAAAAGAAAAGGTCTTTATTTTTAACTTTAGCAGATATGTTTTAGTAGATAGTGCTCTCTTTGCTGGGGTTCGGGCTGGAGCCTTGAATTTATTTATTTTTCTTATACCAAATCCATAAAATTCATTATAGCATATAAAGCTCCAAATAAAATTTAGTTAAAATAATAAAAGCACAACTAAAATTAACCCTATAAAAACGTATAGGACTTAACAAGAGTATGATTCCCAAAGAAAAGGAACAAACAAATTAAAGTTCTTAGAAGTAGGTGCACTTGCACTTTTCATTTCTCTTTTGGGATTCATAATGACACCAACATTATCTTCAAAAAACATGAAAACACCATCCTTTCAGCGCCAAGGTTTATACCGCCTAACAATGACAACAGGCATAACCTTCTTCCTAAGATCAGGCTTTCCTTTTTCGGTTATTACCATATCACCAACTTAGGCAGAAAGCAAGCGGTTCAAGGGACCCTTAATTCCCTTCACAGATACGATGTAAAGGTTATATAGGGAGAGTATTGAGTTTTTTAATAATTTTTTTTTTAACCTGAGTTACAGCCCACCTTAGCGTCCTATACTCCTCCGCCCTTGCTCATGCCAGTGATCCAACGTTGTATTTGGTTATGTTTTTCAACGTGCCGTTGAAAATTTTTTCATCTGAAAATTTATTAATTTTATTTAATTGTATGTTTATGGTTTTGATTAGTTAATGCTAAAAATAAAATAAAAATCTGAAAAAAAATACTTTTTTAATTGAAAAATATTTTTGAAAAATGCATTTCATTTGTATTTAGCTTCAAAAATATATTTAATATGAAAAAAATATTAAATCAATATTTTTTTAATAATTTTAATATATTAATATGTTAAAAATAAAAAAATATTTTAATAAATTTGTATATGAAAAATATTTTTTAAAAATAAGAATGTATCACAATAAACATGCATTAAGAATGAGATGGATTTACGTGGATCCTAAGCAGCATGCAAACTTCATAAAAGCTACTGTGTCCGTGTTGGGCTTATACAGTAACGTATTGGTAGCAATAATTTCTTATATATGAAAAAATAGTATCTTTTGAATACTTAGGAATATAATAAGATGGTGAGGGATATGGTTAGGATACTTGAGAGATACGGTTATGATGTATTTTGGATGTATTTTAAGATTATATATCTCATTTAAAGAAAAAATAGATTCGAATTATACTTTAAGATTTTATCGTTTTTGAATTAAAGAATCTTAAACGCTACTAGAAATCAACATTTTCTTTAATTTATAAATTTTATAATAATGCAATAGTGTGATCGATAAATCAACATTTTCATGCCAGAGGTACTGAAAATTTTGTCTGTGCCTAACTAATGGTCGCTTTTTTAAGCTTCTTTAATTCAATTAGTTTAGAAGAAAACACCAACTTTGTTCACCTAAAGTCAACGGAGGATTCTGGACAACTCTGAGTGGTTTATCGAATCCTGAGGCCATGCCATGGCCCATGTTATGGTTATGCAGATTAATTTTATCAGAAGGGCTCCGAGATTCAATTAGTTTTATGGCATTTAATTTTTTAGCTATCCCCATGTGAGTGACTCCATGGCTCTGTCCTCTAGAGGCAGCTGATATAAATGGGTGAACAACAGACAAGAAGCTCAGAAGATACAGACATGCATGGGGGCACTGGACTGTTCCATCCGGGCAACTAGCCATAAAGAGGGGCTGGCTCAAGCTTCCAATCAAACATATTGGACCCTGGCACTCATTGGCACAGGATCCAAAACCATGATCATTCACACAGCGCACATGCAATATCAGGATCTTCAATGCACCCTGACTAGGTTGAGATAATGACAAGGGCACAGAATTCAAATGTTGCCAGCAATTCGATTAAATGCAGGAAAATGCAGCTGTGATTCATGTTTTATCTTGTTCTAAGTTATGTTTTAGACGGGAAACTACATGAAGGGGAAATCTTGCACTAGAAGAGAGAAATTTAATTGTGAATGTGGTACTTGTCCATCTTAGATTTCGAATTCATATACGGCTTGCTAGCCCCTGGCTGGGGTGTTTTGTTTGTTGGTTACAACTTCCTGAATCCCAAATTTCTGCTCTGCCCTGTACTCGTACCTACGGGCTGAATATAGAAAGGCACAGAAATTTATCGCACTCAGAACTGTTAGCAGCCAGTAGAAATATTCAAATCTACCAGTGTTTATATTCTGGGACAACCATGATTGCTGCCTCTTGTCTGGGTTCCCTGTCACTGATTTCACAATGCTGTTTAATATACTTGCTGCAAAGCAGCCAATTCCACCTGCTAGTGCAGCATAAGCAGATCCTATACTCTTCATTGCATCAGGAGCTTCCTCGTACAGAAATTCAAGCAAGCCCACAATGCAAAAGACTTCAGCTATTCCAATCAGGCAATACTGGATCAACAACCAGTACGCACTCAGGTTAGGCATGGGAGTCAAGAAACTAAACTCATAGCCATGTTCTACAGCATACTTTCTCCGATACCTCTCAAAAATGGCTGCCCAGGCAACAGAAAGAATTGAAAATGCCAGACCGATTCCTACTCTTTGAAGCTGAGAAGCACCACGAGGATGGCCGGTAATGCGCCGGAATATTGGAACAAATACCGAGTAATAGAGAGACAATATCAGGAATATACTGAGGCAAGGAAACACGGGCATGCTTGTTACTGGAAGTTTGAGATGACCCAAATGTGTATTCAAAGTATATGCCTGCTGTACTGATAGAGTCAGATACTCTGTTAAGATTAGATTGAGCATTATTGTGCAAGCTGGTATTGGAACAAGCTTTATAAGTATCTTGACTTCCTCTACTTGAGTCACCGTACAAAGCCTCCAAGGACTTGGATCTACACCATCTTCCTTCAATTGCAATGCTGCCTTGTCCAGACATCTGTTAAAGCCCACAAGTTTTGGAAATTATATGGTGAAAGATATAATTTCCTTTTTTTTTAAAAAAAAGGGATGACCAAAACAGATTTCCTTGTAACTTGTAAGAGAAATCCTCCAAAACCGTTGAACAAACAGCCAGAGGTTGAGAACCAAAACTCATACAGCCTAAAACTGTATTAATCCATGAAATATTAAAAATGTTAGAGATTAGCAATTATACCTGAAGTCATCTGTATGTGCTATCTTTCCGCTACCCTTTATAGCAGAACGTTTGCCAGGAACCTCATAAAGGCCTATTAAGTCGCTGCTGGAAAACGAGGCTTTTCTCTTCCGAAAGGCCGCGACCAGAACTTGGGCAACTCTTGTTAGTGGACTGCCTCCCGGCAATCTATGCCTATACAAAGGAGTACCGACAAAGAATAACATGTTTGACAGGCCCATAGCTATGGCCAGCGAACCAAAGGCAGATCCCCATCCATGTTTCATTTGAATGTAGACTACTAAAGTGAAGGCCACTATTGCTCCAATAGTTACGGAAAGATAAAAGAAGTTGAAAAACCTATCCAGATGAGACTTGTAATTTTCACCTCTTTCATCGAACTGATCGGCTCCGAATGAAGAAACACACGGCCTTATACCTGCAGCTCCAAATCCAGTCACATAGAGAACTGTGTTAAGATAGAGCATCTGCCATGATTTCGCTGGCTCGCAGTTACCCAAAAGCAAGGATAGCTGATCGCATTGACCCTGGTCTGGCATGAAAATATTCATTGTTGCACACAAGGTTATACCTGTCAAGCCCTCCAGGAAACAAAGATTGAAAGGAAAACGCATCATCAGTAAACCTCTAAGGATTTAACTTGAGGAACTGATTGACGATTATTTGTTCATGAACACTGTTCATGAACACATCTTACCGCAAGATAGATTGTTGTGAAAATTGCAATTGTCCAATATCGACCGAGATACGCATCTGCAAGAAATCCGCCAAGGACAGAGGAAGCTTGAGAAATTCCTAAGAAATTGTTCACTGCATTGGATGAACTGGTAAAGGGTCGGTGCATAATATAGAACATGAAGGCCACCATGTTAACAGAGAGGCCAAAGTAAGCCATCCTCTCTGCCATTTCATTTCCTGGACAAAAAAAAAAAATCCAAGCTCAGTGAGGGACCGAAATATGATTTGACTGAACACTAACATACACATGATCTTGCACTTCTTGAACACAAGTTGTAAATTAATTCCGCGAAAGAATATATAGCATATATCATATTCTATGACTACAGAAACACTATTAGTATTTTTGTTTTTCTGATCTAGTCCAATTCACCTGTCTATCATAATTGTAGTGTAACCTTAATTTAATCTCCCAGTTATTACACCAGAAAACACGACTTAATTATTAACCTTCATGTGACAGTTTTCTGAGAAATGGAATGTAAACTCATATGAAGAAGTTGCTTACCAAAAATGAATAAGGCAGCAATCCAGCCACCTGTCTTTGAGAGGTCAGGAATAGGCTTCCCATGGATGTTAACAGGAGTAGTTCCTCCAGTATATCCACGGCCAAAAGCCATCCTCCTATTGTCGGACTCGAGGAAGTAAATTCCAAGCTTCTTGCTATGAACTGGGTTTGAAACTCCATCATATGCTGCTGGTGTCTCTGGTAGACCTTCTGGTGACTTTATTTCACGGGAACCCATGTCTCTGGCTGATTCCCTGTAAGATTAATTAAGCCAACAATAATACGCATCAATTTGTGTCTACTTTCTACTATCATCACGCATAGTAGTAAGTCCTCATATACATATAAAAGCAATTAAGCTTCTACTCTCTAACATTCTGATGCAGAACAAATAGAAGATAATGAACTATGTATCTATGGAAATTGAACACCATCACCTATAAGGCTAGTCCAGAAAATGACTCCTTGAGAATAACGTAACTAAACTAGCAGCTGAAACACACCGAGGCAGTCTTATATAAGAAGAGCTTAGCTTAGATACCTAGCTGCAGTACCGGAGCTTAAGTGGGTGAATAACGTTTCACATACAACTTCAATGGTCCTGCATCGAAGTGAAAAGGGTTCGTGATTATGGGACAGTTAGCAGCTGCCTGGCTAGCCAGTAATAAAATGAAACCAAGAGGCAGGAACAAAGAAGGAGGGCCAACCAACCCCCGATGAAGCCCCATTGGAAGAGATTAAAACAAATGGCAATAAATGATCCTCCATTGAAAGTTAGGAAAGAAAGAAAGACGCAAGAGTGATATGTAGCGAGTAAAGAGACGTTGCATTAATGCTTTGACGTATATAGTTGCACGTACAATCCCAGCATTATTGATTCCTGCCCGCCCGCCCTCCCGCCCTACCATCATTATTGTAGTTCGGCTTATAAGTAATTATACTGATAACCTTTCCGCTCCCTCTCGCTCTCAGTAGTCGGCGGTGCTGATGGAGTGAATGGGGGTCCTGTCAAGTTAGTTTATCTATGCATCGTAGAGAGATAATCCAGCGGGAAAAAACGGGTAGACATCGCTTTTCTTTGATGTTACAGACTTCAATGAAAGCTGATGCTTTGCAATCTTTTTTGTGTTTTTTTGAGGTCATGATGACGCTATCGATAAGAGTAAGGGTTGGTGTTGTGTTATCGCTCTTCACAAAATTCATTAATAAAAAAACATTATTAATACACTTTAAAATACAAATACTTTTTAGCAATACAAGAAATTAATATTATTATATATATATATATTATATAGTACCATAAATCTAATTTCTATTATAAATATAATATAAAGATTTTTTTTATTAATAATATAGCTATAGTTTTTTTTTTTACCCGAGCTGAAACGATGACTTCTTGTTTTTCTTTTTTTGCAGCGGTGATGTTATAAATTGTTGAAAGGCGAGTAGCATCACTCTTAAATTTAGATTCTAACAAGTAAAAAGGGGGCGTGGTGACGAGGAAAAATAGTAACTATAAATTGACAACAGCCCGAAAAAATAGCATCATTGTCTAATAATAAAGGTCCACTAAAAAATTGGCCACCTACTGGTACATATGGTATTGATATTAATTAATGATGTTGACTTGAATAAGAAAGTTAACAGAAGTTGAGTTTATCAATAATTCTTTTTTAAAAAAAATTATTTTTAATACCATGATATTAAAACTATTTAAAAAAAAATTAAAATCAAAATCTTTCAACATCATAATTCAACTCGGCTGCGTTCCCAAACTCATCCATATCGATTAGCATTAATTGATACCTGCTCGGATTGTTTTGAACACGAGCGAGTGACCTTTTATTTGATGGTGTCCATGTTTCTTCGATCAAGCAAAGGTCTTCAGCTGGTTTTGGGTTTCAGTGATCAAGTCTAGAAATTCGTGGAGAGAGTGGAGGCCCTTTTGTAGGAATGGGGAAGGCGATGGGTACAAGGTTGTAGGCCTGCGCTTACTGGGATTACCCGAAGAAGAATGAAGTATGAGTTTCTTCCCTTTTTGTATTTAATTAATATAGATATTTCATCAGCTTATACATATTTTAATTAATTTTATAAATTCTAAATTTAATTACTGTATAAATCTTTAATAATTCTAAAATTTATAAAATTTAAATTAATAATCTATAAAAAATAAATATAAACTCTAACTAGTTAAACTATATTTCTCATTTTTATTTTTATTTTTATTTTTTGAATTTGTAGTTATGGGCATGTATTGTGTGATTATAAGAAAATGGTGATCGTCACGTGACCTTGTAGGGTGGAGTTAGATTTATTATGCGTATTTTTCAGGTTGGAGATGGATGAGTATCAAGAACGAGATGCGTATTTTTATATTTTTTTAATCGAAAGTCAGAATACCCAGATAGAAACCAGAATAGCATGGGTATGGTTTCACATCAAAGAGAAGAGTAGGGGTTGGAGTAGAATTAGGTTGAAAATACGAGGACTGATATGAAACTTTGGGGAGAGTTGTTGTCGTCCCTCCCATGTCCTGACAGCTCCACCATGAGATTGATGAATCTCACAGGCGAGCCTGTAGTACGTGGCATCGATGGAACAGGGATAACAATTTAAAGATCCTACCTAGATAAATAAGTATATTTAAGACCTGATAAATAATAGGTATGTTATTAAACCTACTTGAAACTTATATAAAATATATATTTATATTATATAAATATAGTTGTAGAATATTTACATTTTTTCCCCAATATAATGTGATATATACATACCTTGATATTAATATAAAATGCATACATGAATAATATTTAGCATTTTATCATTTAATATATATATATTGAATAATTAAAATATAATAGTTTATGAATATTTAAATTCCTATACGAGTATCAATAAATTCAATTTATAAATATTCATTACCATCTCTACAATAATTTTATACATTCAAAAAAAATATAAAAAGTTTCAACCACAAAACCGATGAAATCCATCACTCATTTGCAAAGTATTTTTACATTTCCATCTGATAAAATTTAAGCTACACAATAAAGATATCTCTTCTAAATTATATTAGTACTTAAATTATTTAATTATTCACTGGAAATAATATCATTAATTATAAAAAGAAAGAAAAGAAGAATATTATTCAGGATGGATATTTCTTAATGGATAAAATAATTATACCTGAAATAAAAAGGGGGACGTGTCTACGACTGGGCTGGGTTTCTTCCAGGTAAGAGCCTTGGTCGAGCCTAGTATCTTTTGGACATTTGCTTCTAATTTTTCCCACTAGACTTCGGCCTCTTAACACGCTACCTTCCTTCTGCAAAATACGTGTGCTCTCAGACAAAACAGAGAGGAAAGCCGTGAGGTTTTTAGGTTTCGCTTAAACCCCCCTGCAACTGCAAGCAACAAGCACCACGACTGAAGAAGGAAAAAAAGTTCCTTGTTCGCCGTTACTGTTATTACTATCCATAAAGGTACATCTCTCCCTCTCTTTTCTCGTTATCTTTCACGTAACTTCTATTCAATCTCTAAAGTTTCCCTCTGCACAAACAGCAAGCTCCTTCGTTTTTTTTAATTATCAAAATTGGTAATTGTAACACCTATGAAGTAAAAGGAAAGGGATGAAAATTGTTTGGAAGGTGTTTGATGAAATGTTTGAATGAAGAGTGATGTTATATTTTTTTTTCTCGCAGAGGTATTGGGCAATGGATGATGTTGAGGAGATGGAGGGTTACAAGCCTGAACCAGGATTTGAAGAAGATTCGAGGGAACCATTGGCTGATATTAGCTTGTCAGATTCGACTGAGCTCTGGCTCATTCAATGGCCTATTAATGAAGTAAGCTAGCTTTACATGCTCTTTTTATTATCTCTATAAATAAATGACTCATAGTTTCATTAAGTATATTATTATTTTATTACTGAGTTTTGCGTTCATTGTTACGGGAAAACAAATTTATCAGTATTATTTAATAAGGTGCCAGTTATTTGAAGGTCATTGTAAACAATGCTATCATTGTTTTGTGATTCATGGAGAGTAAGATTTAATTGCTAACATTATTAATTGTATGTGTATTTCAGCTTCCTGATTTTAATGGGAAAGAACTATCGCTCCGTCTTGATCAGGATGGATGTTTGGGAAATTTCGAGGCATCTCCAGGTATCAACAACTGATGCAGTTTCTGTCATTGAAAATAGCATACAGTTATTGTATGTGTGCTAATCTTGATGTGTGCATAATTTGGAGATAACAAGGGTTATTATTACTTGTTGCGGCAGGGAAAGCATTTGATCTGGTCAGCTGCTCTGCTCAAGGGCTAGATGCAACGGTTTTCCTTTCTTCTGAATTGGAAACGAAGATTGGTAAATTTGGCTCTTCTACTTTCTTTTTCTTCCTGAATTATAAATGAATTGTATTTTATGAAATTACTTTATCCCCAACATGATACTGTTTTCTGTTCTTTTCAATTGTTTAGTATTTTATGTTGTTGATTGTTCCAATCAATTTCATAGACTTGCATATAACCACATGTTTTTTATATGCTTGTGGAAATCTTCTGTTGTTGACCATTGAGTGAGAGTACGGATATTGGCAGCACACCTGTGGCTGCTGGAATCAAGAGACATGGGAAAATGGCTATAGGAAGAGGTATAGAGCTGGATGTTGACACCAGGGTCTTTAGATAACTAAAAGTTGAAGTGATGAAGGTTGTCGTAGATATATCTATATCACAAATAAATTCTCCATGTGGATTTTTCCCATAATGGTGTTGAATAGTTGAGAGCTATTTCCATCAAATGAAGTCAGCACTTTAAACAAGGGAAAATATAGACAAGAAAGAAAAGGGGAGGTCATTTCTACTCATGTCCAGTATCTTGTCTCATGGTGGAATATGAATTAGATAACAATTGAACTAGTAGATTGATGAACTCTTTAGTTAACCTACTAAATAATTTTTTTATCAGATTCGAGGTTAACTCTTTATCTAGGCATATGGAGAGTGATACTGGGATGAAATAAAAATGGTCATTTTAATGTGATTCTTCTATGGAGTTTGTGGAAGGATTGTTCTGGTCAAGGATTGAGGTGAATAGCAAGGTAGCAACTTCTCGCAGAGAGGAACTAAGGTTAAAATTCCAAAATACCCTCTGTAGTGTCCTTTTTCACTTGGGAGCTCTTGGAGCATGTTTTAACTATTAAAAAGGTGTTGTTAAATAGATACTTTATAAAAAATGGTTGAATCTCTTACTCTTTTGTTTATGGGGAAGAACTTTATGAGAATTGGTTTTTGAAGCTGTTGGGTTTTGTGGGGGTTGAGTCAGGTTCTGTAAGTTTGGAGGGGCGAGGAAGAGGAGAGCTTTGGGGTTGCATTTCATTAGCATATTTTGATGGTTGCGAGAATAATGCTGCACAATCAAGGGGAAGAATCATGCTTGTCCCCCTCACTAGATTTAATTGGATTAAGGTGTTTGCTTCTTTGCAGATCATGAGAGAATATATTGCTATGCTATGTTTATGTCCCCCCAACCCACCCCCCTTCCCCCCATAATAGGGGCTGTATATATTTGATGCCTTTTAGTATTTATAAAAAAAACACTAGTACTTCTATGAGCTTGGAACCATTGCTTATCAAATCAGTTGCATGCAAGTGTGTCACTGGATATCTAGTGTTTTAGGTGTCTTAATTTAACATGGATGTCACTTGTTTGTCATAGACTCCTTAATCAACACTGTGCAATTGATTATTCATCCCTGATTATTAAAATAGTCCAAAAATATACATCCATTGTTGTTGTTGTTGTGATAGCTTTTTCACTGTTGATTTAATTATGTGAATCCAATCCTGCTGTGTTAAAATCTTATTTAAGCATTACCTGACATGGTTTTCTGCACTGATAGTTGGTAAAATTTCAAGGCAAGTTTCGCTTGTGCATTATCCTGACCCTAAAGAACTTGAGAAACAAGAAGCAGAAAAGAAATCAAAACGTGCATATCAGATGTCTGCTGGATCTTCATTGATGAATTCTTCCCTCCATTCTGGAACTACAACCCCAAGTTCCAAGCTGCGAAACTCACAGCTGTCAAGGGGACATGCTGCGTCTACACATAGTAGCAGACATAAGAGTTCATTGTCTGAAGCTGGGGAGCAATCAAATACTAAACAAAGGCGTCTGCATAATCGCAGTGGATCCACGGATTGGTCTGCTCTAGACTCGGGAAGAGGTCATAGCGGTCATGTCTACTCAGGGTCCTCAGGGCTTTCACACCAAGGGAAATCGGAGGAGATATCAAATGAGTGAGATTCCTCTCCTTGCTGTATTTCCCCCATGGTACTTTTTTGTTCGCATCTTTTACCTCTGAACATTATGATTATAATTTAGAAACTGTACGCTTCTGACTTTATTGGCTCTTGGCCTTGAAGCTTTGGTTGGTGAAGCAACTAAGTTCTAATTTCCAGTGAGTCCATAAGTGGCAGTTTCATTTTCTTGTCCAAGATTTACATATTTGTTTGTGGTCCTCTCCGGTGTCTTCTCCTGCCCCCCAACCCCCCAGAAAAGAAGAGCTTTGTTGGTGGAAACCTTGACACCATAATTTAATGCATTATTACCTTTTTCTGTTTTTTAAACTGCGCGATCTGCGTCTAGCACACAAACACCACCATTGTATTCTATTCACATGACCGATACTTCCATTCTCTTTCTTATTTTGGTGCTGGGCCAATAATTCATTAGTCTGTGACTGGTGTTCCACTCCTTGAGAAAACACATGATATGTTAACTGGCCTGTTGCTGTTAGCTCTTAGCAGTGATGATGGATCCTTGAAGACTGAGAGAGGGCAATCTTTATTTTTTAAAAAGAAATGGACCAAATTGGATATATTTAAGTTGGGTGTCGAATATTTTATCCTTCGGGGCCAACGCTCCACGCTGGATCCGTCGTTGGCTATTAGTACGCTGCCATGAAATTCGAAGATAGTGGAGAGGGCATGCTCTCCATAAACGGGAAAAAGAAGAAGAAGAAAGAGATAGAAGGAGGTGGTGTTTAATTAGTGATTTGAGATAAAAAGAGATGAAATCAAAAGAGATATGTCTTCTCGTATCTTGGCTTTGATGGGATTAGATCATTCAATAATTGTTTTACAAATAAATTTGATTTTACATTTTTGTTTCTTCAATCAAATATATTTTTGTTATTTATTTTTATTCTAATACAAACTAGATCTTTTACTTGTGCTTCATTGTAAGTCATATCAATCATTTTTTAAACATAAAAAATATAAAGAAATTTTAACATGTTTTCTATTTAATCATGAAAAAAATCCAATGTATATTAGACTATGATATTTTTAAATACTGAATATTTTCTTAAAAAAATATTTAGATTGTGACATTAAATTAAAAAAATAAATGATATTTTTGTAATTAATAAGATATTATTTAGCTTGGTGGCATTTTTTATTTTTATTTTGAGCTTTAAAGATTCTTTCTGCATTTCAATAAATAAATTGACAAGTCGATATTTTAAAAAAAAAAATTTTAAGGAGAATGTTAAGTGTTAGCGTGCTTATAAACTATATGATATAAAATATAATTTTTTAAACTGTGGTGAACAATCATATTTTGAACCAAGTCAATTGGATGTTAAATGTAATTTTTCAAAAAATAAAATAAAAGAAAAAAATTATTTCTAAAAAAAAAAAACAACCTAAGTTACCTTATGTTAAACAGCCAAACACGCGATTCGAGTTTTGAGAATGACATAAATTCATATCAAGTAAAAAAAGATTTAAAACTCAATCCCTAATTAGTTTAATATTGAATGATAAAATTAAAAAAAATATATTTTTTAAAAAAAACTTACCCAATTTATCTAAAGACAAACCACGTAACTCGCAGTCCAGGTTATAATATTAAGATAACTTAGGATAAATTGCATCTCCAGATCCTAACAACTAATAAAATGTTTGGAAAACCAAGCAATGAGTTTTTTAATTCAAAAACTCATCTTAACTTTAAATTCAACTTTAAAACCTTGATTAATCAATCAATCTCATAATCCAAAATACTTTAACACTGTTTTGAAATTGCAAAATTAAATTATTTTTTCTTTTTCAATTTTGATATGCTTTTCTCGACAAGACGGAGGAGGGCTTAAAATACCCTCTTTTCTTGTGAAATGAAAGTTATTAATACCTAAAACAGTCACTTTAGTTATCAAATTATGATGAAATAATGAGTTTTGTTTTTATTAAGTTGTTTTTCATTGATCTTTTATCTTTTCTCTCTAGCTCAAAAATTAAAATGTAAGAAAAATAAAAGTTTATATCAAAATACAAAAATCTCAAAAAATAAAGGATTAAAAATGATAAAAGCATTTCTCCAATAAAATTGGAAAAAATAAAAAGAATGAGAGGCTAGGAATTTTTTGCAGAGTTAATTTTGGTTCTAAAAGTTTTTGTTATATTTAGTCAAGAAAATTAAATTTGATTTTAGTAAATTAAACATTGATTTAATTCCAAATTTCTTTTTCAACATTTTAAGACATCCTTATTAAGCTACCTTTCACCTCAAATGTATTTATTTTTTTGAATAATATCTTTTTAGATTATCATTAATTATTTGGACCTCGAGATTCCTCTCTATTAAATTAGTGTTTAGTAATATAATATAAAATGTTTTTCAAAAATATTTTTAAATGAAAAATGTATTAAAATGTTATTTTTAAATTTATTTTTAATATTATCATATCAAAAATATAAAAAAAACATAAAAATATATTTTTTAAACTAAAAAATATTTTAAAAACCAAGTTGAAAAAAAAAAAACTCCCAAATCCATTCCCAGTGCGAGTGAAGAAGAGTGGCAAAGTGGCATAGAAGAGTCAAGCGCTAGTGTTGTCTGTCACTAACCTGACATATATCAATAGAGATTTTTCCCAAATAAACAACATAGTGAC
>SRLM01000088.1:280670-307109 GCA_015708895.1 Populus ilicifolia | reverse complement strand
TTTTAATTTTTTCATCTTTTAATTTTTTATTTGCTAGATTTAATCTCTATTATTTTGGTTATTATTTATTTTATTTAAGATAATTTATAAAATTATATATATATATAAATTTTATTTTTATTGTGCTTTTTAATTTATAAGACTTGTTCCTCATTTATTGTAATAAACTGGAAAAAAATTAATAAATTATTTTTTAATTTATTTTTCATAACATAACTAAACACTAAAAAGTGTTTTCCAATTATTTTTCATTACATTACCAAATATCAGAAAATAATTTACTTTTTTAGAATTTACTTTATAAAATAAAAATAATTTCTAGTAAATAAACGAGATTTAAAATAGATAAGTGTTCTACTATAACTCCTATTATATTTTTCAAGTTGACTTTTTTTTTTCACATAAAAATTTATATTTTTATCTTTTTATATAGTAGTTTGAGTATTATGGATTTATTTGAGGGTATTTTAACTTGAATACAAAAAATTAAAATACCCCTAAATATAATAATTATTTTTTTATATACATAATAGAATTACGCATGTAACATTGAATCTAAAAAAATCAATTTATTGAAGTTATGGGCATTATAGTTTTCAACTATGATTTTTTTAATTATTAGTGTAGTAAAAAATAACTTTATAATTGACTATTAAAATAATATTTTTAATTTAAAAAAGTTAGGGGTATGGACAGTGAACACGCCAGCACTTTAGAGATGCTGGGGCACTTTGGAGATACTAGAAAATAAGCTTTCATCATCACATGTTATTTCTCATCATCTCGTCATTAATTTGAAGCGGCACATAGTATTCAAATATTGTCGACATATCACTTGTGAGTCTTTCTTTGTTTTTCTCTCTCAACATAATAAATATACTGTAGTCCTCATTCTTATTTGTATTTTAGATTTTGTCTTTTAGTTTTGATTTTTGTACCCTTTTTATTTTTTATTTTTATTAAAGTTTCATTGTTTCTTAATTTAACCTTTACTTTTTAATTTACATATATAATGTATTCAACTCAGTCCTTCTATTTTTAATTTTTTACTTTTACTCTTTTATTAAAGTTTTTATAGTTTTTAATTTTATTCTTTATAGTTTTTATTTTTTCAACAATAACTATGATTCTAATTTGGACCCTCTTCTTTAGATTTTTTTTATTATTTTCCTTTTTTTTCTCATTAAATTTTTTATAATTTATAATTTTATTTTAAAAATTAGTTTATAATTTTTATTTTTTTTAAATAATAATAGTAGTGATGTTATAGACAAGGCTAATGAACAACTAACCACAGTATCCTTGAGAAGTAAACCTCGTTTCCTTCATTTAAGTTAACCCATCATGATTAACACTCCCGTAAAATCCTAAACCCACATCCCACACCACGCCTTTCAGAAGGCCACCACCCTCCCTCCTCTTTTGCTATTCTACTTTTGAAGAGAAAGTGAAAAGAAACCTCACTTTGCCTCTCATTTATGTGATCATATCTTCTGTCTGATCCTAAATCCCCCACGATCCTTTGATTTCTTCCTCTGCCAGTCCTCCCCTTTTCAATCTGAAATCAGGTACTTCTACTTCTTCACTCTGATTTCAACTCTATCATTAATTCATTACTTTCTGATAGATGTTAAACGTGTAGTTTCTGAGTTTGTTACTGCATTTTCTTGTTTTTTTTTCACCGTCTGCATGCGCGTGCTACTAGTTTCTTGTTTTTTCTTCAAGGAAAGAGAATTTTGCTTTTTCATGAACTGGATTCTGGGTTGTTTCTGATTGGATATTTCCAGTTTGGGGCTCACAAATTTTTGAAATTTGTTAAGCTTTGTTATTCATAGTTATTTGATTTCAATGTTAACTAAAGATGGAACCTTTAGATCTGCTTTCATTTTAACTTTTAGAAACTCATGTTGGGTTTAAGCTGTTTCATGTGACGTGGGTATTATTTATCTGATATTTCTGTTTCTTGTTTGGATTTTCAGTTAATCAAATCAAATTATAAATCTATTGGCTTTATAATGACCGGAGATACGGACAACAAGTTCTTCAATGTGGTTCTCCTCATTATAGCCACTCTACTAGTGGCCAAGCTTATCTCTGCACTTATAATGCCTAGATCTCAAAAGCGCTTGCCTCCTGTTATGAAGGGATGGCCTTTGATTGGAGGGCTCATTCGGTTCCTTAAAGGTTCTATAGTGATGCTTCGCGAAGAGTACCCAAAACTTGGCAGTCTGTTTACTGTGAATTTAGTTAATAGGAAGATTACTTTCTTGATTGGCCCTGAGGTGTCAGCGCATTTCTTCAAGGCTTCGGAAGTGGATTTGAGCCAGCAGGAGGTGTATCAGTTCAATGTGCCTCCTTTTGGTCCTGGTGTTGTGTTTGATGTGGAGTACTGCGTTAGGCAAGAGCAGTTTCGGTTTTTCACAGAGGCTTTAAGAGTGAACAAACTCAAGGGATATGTGGACCAGATGGTGGTAGAAGCAGAGGTGAGCAAGTATATTGATCTGTCAGCTGTTTCTGTTTTTTACTATTTACTTTCTACGCAATCAGTTCTTGCGTGTTCGAGTATCATTGACAACCCATTTCTTTGATGCTGGCTATTTAAACACAAAAAGTTGCTGTGGGTTTTAAATTCAAGTCTGATGACCATGCTGCCATCAATCATTCTAGAGAATCATCATTGCATACTGGTCTTGTTCAGTACAATTTGCATGATGGTACATTAGATTTTTACCCCTGTGTGATTTCTAGAACAATCATGCTGCGCTCATGATGTGGGAATTCGTGCTTGTAATCATTTTATCATCATTTTGAAACTGGCAGGGTTACTTCTCAAAATGAGGAGACAGTGGGGTGGTAGACTTGAAGTATGAGCTCGAGCATCTGATCATTTTGACAGCCAGTAGATGTCTACTTGGACGAGAAGTGCGTGATAAGCTTTTTGATGACGTGTCTGCTCTATTCCATGATCTTGACCATTGCTCCCAGTTAGTGTTTTATTCCCATACTTGCCCATCCCGGCTCATAGCCGCCGTGACCGGGCACGCAAGAAGCTTGCAGAAATCTTTGCAAATATCATAAATTCTCGTAAGCTTGCCAGCAAATCAGAGAATGACATGTTGCAGTGCTTCATTGATTCAAAGTATAAAGATGGTCGCCCAACAACTGAGTCTGAGATCACAGGCTTGCTCATTGCTCGGCAGCACACCAGTTCCATCACCTCTACTTGGACTGGAGCCTATCTTCTGCGACACAATGAATACCTATCTGCTGTGCTGGAGGAGCAGAAGAACCTGATGAAAAAGCATGGGAACAAGGTTGATCATGATATCTTATCTGAGATGGATGCCCTGTATCGGTGCATCAAGGAAGCCCTTAGACTCCATCCTCCACTAATTATGCTTCTACGGAGCTCACACAGTGACTTTAGCGTGACAACACGAGATGGGAAAGAATATGACATCCCAAAGGGCCACATTGTCGCAGCATCTCCCGCATTTGCAAACCGGCTTCCTCATGTCTTCAAGGACCCAGATAGCTATGATCCCGACAGATTTGCTTATGGGAGAGAAGAAGACAAAGCAGCAGGGGCATTTTCATATATTTCTTTTGGAGGTGGCAGGCACGGGTACCTCGGTGAACCATTTGCTTACTTGCAGATAAAAGCGATATGGAGTCATTTGCTGAGGAATTTTGAACTGGAGCTCATATCTCCTTTCCCTGGGATAGACTGGAATGCAATGGTGGTTGGTGTGAAAGACAAGGTAATGGTGCGTTACAAGCAGCGTGAGCTTTCAGTAAAATAGGGGAGCAATTTCTGTAGAATGACTTTTCGTTATCTGTGCTTTGTTTTATTTGTTCCCGGTGGTTGTTGCAAGGTTTTGTTTGATTTATAACTGCCCGAACTTGGGTTTTAGACCTGTGTTATGCTAGTAATCCAGGTTGAGTTTTTCATAAGCAATGAAATAGGTCAGCGATCATTCTGGATTTGGATAGTCTGCGGTTTTTGCACTGCCGCATAAGGCCCTACCGTATCGTCTTCCACAACACAAAGCGAGCGGAAATCACGCTCTCAAGACTCAATTACAACATTAAGAACGTGTCAACATTTGACAATCAAATGTTCCAACAGTCGAGTAGTAAAGCATTAAATAATTCAGTCGTGTCGTCTTGACATGTGTAAATCACCAGAATGGAAGGACTGTGATTCATGGTTGATTATGCAATTATTTGATGTCCTGGAATTTCCAATTGAAGCAGCAGAAATCAAACAACGAAGATTCATCCATGTTCACAGCGAGCAAACCAGATGCAATTCTATCTTTCGCCTAAAATACCTTGGCAATGATGTTGCACAAACAAAAGCCAGATAGAAAAAGAACCTTCTCGAGGAACAAGGTGGTCAAATTCAAAACTTCCTTTCAGATTTTGATGTGGATATACAGTAATATATATTGACCTCTATTTCAATACCCAAAAGAACAAAATCTAACCCGAATGTTTGACGGCAATAGTGGAATACGTCCACCCTGACAGGGGAATCAGCTCGGAGTTAGCCTGGGATTACTTTAAGGAGTTCAATATCGAACAGCAAAGTTTTGTCTATCAGCCCTCGGTTCCTCAACACAAAATCCAAGGCTCGTTGACCCTGCCGAACACAATTATTTTTCATTTTAGAATCATATATAAACTGCAAACAAGCGACACCAATTTCACTTGAGCATTACCGAAAATGTTGTTGGTCTTGGCCCACTCTTGTTGTAGTCATTCTCAGGATATCCTAGTTCTGGGGGCACAATGATCCTGCATCGCTGTGAAGCATACTGTGAAATTTGCAAGCACACTTACAACGATTGAAATGTTAATATATTTTATTCATGGCAAATTTATGTAATAGAGAACTTTAAACATAACAAAGGCTATATCCTTGAGAAAAGCAGACGCAGCACCTTCTAATGCCACCCGGAGCCATTCCTGAAACAGCTTCTTCAAAAGCAGGTATAACCTGAATGCTCAAGAACCCAATCAATCTCATCAGCGAGGCATCAGAATTGATATTTGATGACAGTCCCTAACTTTCCATTTGAAACATCTATCCAGCTGCACTACCCAACCCAATTAAATATTCCAGTCCTATGAATGTAAAGGACAAACTATTGATCGATACTCTGAAAACAAGTGGATCAGAGACAGGTGTACAAGCAAACCGAGATAACTACTTGGAGGAAAGTTAAATTTGAAAATGATAGGTTATGAAGAAAAGATGTTCATTCTCAATTCCAATAAGTCTGATCTACAAAATCAATTTTTTTTATACAAACGAGAAAGGATATACTACCTCTCTGGACCCTAGTCTGAATTTGAAGAAGTCCTTGTCATCTCCCTGCAGATCAAGAGGTCACAGAACATTGATAAAGCTAATCAAGTCCTTGAACTCAAGAATGAGGAGAAAGCATCTCATACCTCAAAGGAGCCACCTTTTGTCTTGTTTCGAGCTTCAAATATGCGACCATAGTATCCTATGGTGTAACCATCCCAATCGACCTAAAACGAATTCATGATTCATAAACTACTTGAACTACACTGATCAGAAAGAAAACAACAAATTTGTTGTTAACTCACAGCATATGATACTTGTAATTCATCTTATAGTTAAAACTGGTGATCATCATAGTTGTTAGAAGCATGATTATTGTGAACTACTAAATTTATTGTAGTTTAGTTATTTTGACTATCACTTGAGCATTTACTAGTATCTCTCAGGGTTTCGTAACAGAGAATAGGAGCCTCTTTGTTTGCTGTTTTTGAAAATTCTCCATGTACTCCAAACTTCAGCTACATAAATTATAATATATAAATTTCCTGTGCTTCATTTGGATTATGAAGAAACTAAATCATCTAAAATCCAAAAGTCAATTGCCCCAATTACTTGGATTCAAATTAAGCCAGCCAAGAAAACTATGCCAAACTTTAAATTCTTGCACACCGCCTAAGGAACTTACCACAACTGTCTCTCCCATCTTAGGCAAGGGACCACTTCCTGCTCGCAAGTCCTGCACACCTTTTCATTTTAGAATTTGAACGCATAACTAAACTAACCATGTGCATGCATAAATATAAAAGATAAAATTAGAAACATATACTATCCAATAAATGACCTTATACTGAAGACCTGATTCTGTTTCTGTGTAGTCAGGATACCGCATTTTTGTTTTGCCATAATCCTTCCCCCTGATAGCTGGCACTGCATGTCCAGAAAAACATGGTCAAGAGTAATTCTATTACAGTTGTTATATGTCTCTCTGTTTTTTTTGTTTTTTTTACCGGAACAATTTCACATTACTCTGCCATCCACAGTAGCACTACATGGTTTTAAAACTGGGATTGCAACCATAACATTGCAGGTTCAAGTCTTGAGAACAAATTGGATAGCAATCTCTTATTATTAGCTATCTACACCAACAAGGGTTCAAGTAATGAAACAAGCAATTCATTATATATGCGATTCTTGCTCCCTCACAAATGTATGGTGTAAACTTGGATGTGCGAATTTTTCTAAAGATTAGAATGTGAAAAGTTGATTCTCTCCTATAGGAGGAAGTGGGAAGGCAGTAGTCAAAAACATAGCGAGGAAAAGGATAGTTCATTGAACAGTTTATTAATAGTAACAACGCTCAACTGTCCAGAATACAGTGATGACAAACCAAACTCATGGAGACTAGCCTTTATTGATGCAGTTAACAAACAACTCCCCGGAAGTTTCTAGACAAACATCAGCACGAAGCAAGGATCAATTTTGTCCATAATATAGAAGAAACACACATAAATAAAACCCATAAATGCAAGAAAAGAAGGGACATCGTGAGATGAGATTACTGTCAGTGAATTCGGCTGCCATGGCTGCAGCATCTTTATTTGAAGAGGAATGCTGCAGAGCTGCTCCGGCCAGCAACCCAACAGATAACATTATAACTTGTCTTCTCTCGATGACCCCGGCAAATTTTTTAATACAAACATCTACAAGTCAAATTGCATCACAAGATAAGTGAGGAGAGGGTTTTTCAAGATTTCCATCGAAATTAACTTAGATAGGAGAATTAACCTGGATGATGAGAAGTTAGAGTTGCAATCGGTCTGCGCCATGTCTGAAACAACAATTTTATCGTCGCTTTTAAAATTGAAGTGAAATTAAAAAGATAGACAAATAGAGGGAAGAAGACGTACTGTGGATGTTGAAGCTCTTCCGGGGGATTGGAATGGAATTCCAAGAATCGAAATGGAGGCCATTAATGTAAAAGTATCCAGTATGAGAGGAAGAGAGAGAGAGAGAGAGAGTGATATGAGTCGCGGGAAGATAACAGCCTCAGTTTTTCTACGAGTATATAAAAAGAAGTGGAGACCACCGTGGTGCGAGTTTTATGTCGATCGGCCATCAGTATCTTGTTAATTATTTTATATTATTCACTTTGAATAAATATTCAAAGATATAAATTCTAGGTGCCTATAATTTTATTAGTTTTTTGTTTGGATATTATGTTTTATATGTTTTTTTTTTAATTTAAGTACATCTGAAAAATAACGAATAGTTATCGCTAATTAATCTGTGAAAAACTTTTTTTTTTTTTATGCTGTTGCATTTTGTTCGGCCCACCACGGCTAAATCCATATTTTTGGCTTTTACATGTGATTGATAGTTATATATATATGTTAACATATTAAAATTATAAAAAGTGTTAGTTTAATATTTTTTAAATAAGATATTCTTAAAAACATAAGCTACAACAATTCCTCTTTTATTTCATTTTTTTTTCAAAAGTGGTAGGATTAATTTATACTTTAATTAAAACTATTTTTCTCGAATGGATTTAAGAAAATATTATTTATTTAATAATTTTCTTAGATGCTAAACTGAAGATATGAATTCAAATAAAACGAACCACTTTAATAAGAAAAATGTTGTTATAATTTTTTTTAAAATTAAGATTTTAGCTAACCTATTAACTTACGGTTTATCCAGCTCACAACTATGTCAAAGTCAAAATTCAGAATTATAACTGTGC
Source organism: Populus ilicifolia (assembly GCA_015708895.1). Classification (NCBI taxonomy): domain Eukaryota; kingdom Viridiplantae; phylum Streptophyta; class Magnoliopsida; order Malpighiales; family Salicaceae; genus Populus; species Populus ilicifolia. The sequence goes on along the minus strand of SRLM01000088.1, from coordinate 299,052 downwards.
ATTGCACTAATTTGCTGTTCTCTCTCACGCACTCGGTATCCCCCTCTCGTCTTCAATTCCATGTACGAGACAAAGAAGAAGAGCGTGATAGTGAGTGCGGATGGGATGTATGCAATAATTTCTCAAGCATGGAGCAAAATTCTTCAATTTTTTTCTTCTTAACAAGAGTCTTAAAAAAAATAATGTAAAGTAAAACATGCAAGGCAAAGAGATATTCACTTATACCGTTGAGAAACCCATGGCACAAAATTCTGTGCTTCGTTTTTTTTTTAGTTCCCCTTGGCGTGGGCAGGTTCTCTATATTTCCTAGAAAGAAAGAAAGATTTGTTACAGTTACAAATTATCCTGTTTATGGATGATAATATGACTAGTTTTTAATTAAAGATCTCCCCTCGTTGCAGAAAACGGTCCTTCTTTCTATCTCTTTCTCCCATTTCACCTCCTAAAACGTTAATCTTCAAATGCAGGTCGGAGGCTGTGGCCTTCTGTTCAACCCAGAAGGTCTTAGCTCTCCTTAGATTGGCATTCCAGGCCAGATTATGCCATGAATAATGGAAGCTTGGCGCGAATATAAAAGAAGGGAGATGGCCGCTGAGTTGTGGTTTTAAAACGGTTGAAAATTATATACATTGCAATTTGATATTAGATGCTGCGGCTACAGACAATTCCAAAAGTAAAACAGTAACAAAATTGAAACTCTCTCCTATCAGGCATATAATAGTTTAAGCATTCAACCTCTTAATACAGAGAAAATAGTTAGAATTAACCAAATGTTGATGAACTCTTATTTTTTGTCCGAAAAGGTTATTCTAAATAGATAAAAACATGTTTGATTGAAGGAGCAAAGACAAAAACATGAAATAAATCTACGTCTAGAATACATTTTAGAGTGGATTTTTATCATTCCTTGCTTTACGTAGTTAACTTCTTACACAACACTCACCGACGGGTTTTCTTTTCTACGGCAAGATCGATGCCCTCTTTTATTACATTGAATTCATACTATAAGCAAATAATAGAAGGCTTACGGGCTAACCAATTTCAGAGAATTTGCCTTCTCTTGCAGGGTATCAAGCAGACTATCGAAGCTCTTCTTGAAAGAATCCACTCCTTCAACTTCAAGCTGATTTCCCACGTAGCCCCAATCAATTCCCAACTTCTCAAGTGCATTGTAAATTCCTTCAGCTTCAGCAACATTTGAGTCGATTGTCCTTGCAACACTTCCATGATCAACAAATGCTTGGAGAGCCTGGTCAGGCATGGTTGAGACCTATCATAAGAAAAACCAAACCACACAAGGGGAAACATTAAACAACAAATTACAGTTTAAAACGTGAATACTCTCTCTTGAACATGATATCATTTCCTTCCAGAAATATCTACACAGCAGTGCACATAAAATACAGGAGATAGGGTTCTGAGATATAAGATGGCTTACTGTGTCAGGTCCAATGAGGGGAGCAACATATAAAGTGTCTGGGTAGGCAGGGTTCTTGACACTTGTTGATGCCCATAGCAACCTCTGCTTCTTAGCACCTTTCTTCACCAAAGCCTCCCATCTTGGACCAGAGAATTTCTTTTGGTAGAGCTTGTATGCTAGGCCTGCTTGAGCCACAGCAGCCTAAAACAGTACACATCCAGTCACATTAATGAAAGTTGACAAACTGGCTTGCGGATTCTTTAGAATATAATGAGAATTAATGGTATACAAGAACAAGAGTTCAGAGCTAGTTACCTTTCCTCGTAGATCAAGGGCTTCTGGGGTTCCGATCTTTTCTAGTATTTTGTCAATGAGATTGTCCACCCTACTGACAAAGAAGGAAGCAACACTTGTAACTCTGGAGAGGTCACTGAGTCCAGATGCCTCAAGGCCATCCAAGTAGGCATCAATGACCGCTTCATATCTAATGAGAGAGAATATCAGCTGCACAGGCGAAAAAGGAGAACAGTCTGAATCTGATTTAATAAAAGAGTCACTTCTTAAAACTACATGATCATTCAAGATTGCTTTTCCCATACTTGGTTTGACCATGACTTCAACCATTAGGTCATCAGGATCACTTCATCAGCATATGATCATGGAAAAAGACTACTTATGTGCACATCTTTTACAGTGACAAAATCATTAGCCAACAATAATGCTTAAGCAAGAAAGAATGAACAGAAAGAACATACAGTCACATTGACACTGATGCCAAGAGAAATAACTTCCTTGATTGAGGGGATGCAAGGAGCAGTAGCGGGAATTTTAATGTACACGTTGGGGCGATCAACCACTTTATGAAGCCACTTTGCAGCCTCAACAGTCCCTTTAGTATCATCAGCTAGTCTGGGAGACACTTCAACAGAAACATGGCCATCACCACCATCTGTTTGATCATATATCGGCTCAAAAAGTTTGCATGCGTCTTGTATGTCCTTCACCACAAGTTCCCAGTAAGCAGTTTCAATGTCTTTTCCCGCTTGCACAAGTTCTCTGAAGGTACCAACATTCTAAAATTAGAGTAGAAATATATTGACACTATAGTGATCCGCTTGACAATCTTAAAATTCTGACTCGAAAATTAACATCCAACTTTCAAACCCCAAGAGTACGTAATAATCGGCAGACTTAGAATGGATATGTGAACTTCGTTTTGTTTTTCCCCTCTTGGCATAACAAGGAAATTTCATATGCATCATGTAACAAAAAAGAATAGAGTAATCAATTCTGAATAATAATAATATAAAAAAACTGATAAAACTAGTTAATTGTAATTGATTGGATTTACCTGAATTGGTCATTGTAAGCATTTGAAGATGATATTGCCTTCTGGAAAATCTGCAATCATATGTTTCAAACAGCCCATTATACAGGACCAAGGATAATGAAGAAAAGCCACTAAAGAAGTGTTGAAGATACACCCTTATCAATTCCACCTTTCTTTTCAATTTCATCCACTTAACTTTCTTCAACTTAATTCAGGGAAAGTCATCTTTTTATGAATGTTGGACAAGTCTTGAATTCATTTTTTTTAAAGATAATAGTTATTACCGCTGGGTTACTTGTTACACCTCTGACTCCACTCTCGATCAGAGGAATCAGATCCGTCACAGGCCTGCAGAGGTTGTCATACCATGGACTCTGCCCCTCCCGTTCATAGAGATCATGAAGAGTAGTTCTCTTTATCGGACTACCATTTCCACTGGATTGAGAGCACCTGACACTGTGATAGAGATCTTGTTAAACAACGACTGAACAAAGTCCACTATTATCAAAGGTAAAAAGGAAAAGATTAAATAACCAGCAACAACCATGAATTAAAGATAATATATCATTGCTTTTAATTCATTCAGCTACAGCTCGAAAACCAAGATATTCTATATCTGGAATTAACTCTTCCTTGTTATCCACTATCACGAATCTGATATCGTCTATGCTAGCTCAAAGCTACAAACTCCAAAATCCATTAAATGCGCTGATCGAGATCAGTTAGTCAGCAGTTTTAAAACCATCAAAACATGTTGTAATTTTTTTTTGTGTTTAACAGGATTAACACATGTTCATTCACACAAAAAAAAAATCCGAAGCAAATGCTTGTAATTAGATTGACCAATTTCCTTGATGGCAAATCATTTCAAAAGGATTGAATAAGAACTGGAGCAAAAGTTCATGATATAAGAACATATCGACAATGTATTTATTACAAGGTCTGCGGCTGCAAAGATTAAGCAATAACTAGCATCCCTTTGTACATGTTAATACTTCTTAAGATATGCTTTCTACGGCATAGAAAATGAAGAAGACATGTTCCCTAAACTAATTACCTCAATAATGATACTAAATAATTGTCATAAACCGCTACCTCAAGCCCCTAGAAGGCTAGAGAATATACATTAAAGCAAGGCCTAAAGCGTAATAACTGTATCACATATTCATAGAAAAAGAAGACGCTTGATCATCGACGTATAAAGAGATCAGAAGGCGAAACCAAGCAAGAGCTAAGATGATCACCGCCAAATAAACACAGGTAAAAAGAAAAGAGAGAGAGAGAGAGAGAGAGATCAAAACAATGAAGTAATAATACTTACACAAAGGAGGTCCTCCAAGGTTGGGTGTTCGTCAAAGACAACCTAGAAGAAGATGATGCAACTTTGGAGAAAGAAGTTTTGGTATTGAAACCTAGGAAAACTCTAGGCAAAGAAGAAGAAGAAGAAGGAGCTGGTAGAGAGGCAGCAGGGCTTGGATTTGATAGCTTTGAAATTGTAGCCATAGTGATTCAGATCACAAACCGAGCGNGGGGGCTTTTAGAGCTGTTTTAAAATACTGAATGTTATTATTTTTTTATTTGAAAATATATTATATTAAAATTTATTTTTAGTATTAATATTATTAAAGAATAATATAAATTATATTTTAAAATCTTATTAATGTTTAAGTTGAATTATTCATTTTATGTAGTATCATAAATTTAATGACCCAGCAGACATAAATTTAACAAATTCTATTTAATTTTATAAAAAAATTAAGTAGAAAATAATATAGATCTACATAAATTTTAAATTTTAAATATTTTTATATGATATATTAAAAATAATATGTAATTGTTTAAGTTATTAAATTGAAATAATTTTTTAATAAATATATCAAAATAATATAAAAAATATATTTTTTAAAAAAATACAATGAAACTGAAAAACCAAACACTATATTAGTTGATTGCTATTATTACCAATTAGGCGTCTCCAGATATTTTGAAGGTGACCACGTCCTTGTTCCTAATTTTGCCGTCATATTTTAGGTGAAAGTCTACAATTTGTGTTTGAATGTCGGAGTCTGACTTTTCTTTTTATAACAAATTTGGTGCTGACTATTGAATTTGAGATGTTATCTCGATTTTTTCGGTAATATCGGAGCCGAGGGATTGCCGAGTGATTATTGTGCAGAAATCAAATTCAGCTTGGATAATTAGAATTGCTTGCTTGGACGGATTTTATTGCTATTATTATTATTATTATTATTATTGATGGGGATGTGGTTGTACGTATTAATCTTAGAAATTCTAAAATTAATTTAAGAATATTACAAGTGGCTTTTTAAGATAATGATCTCACGGATATCAGAGGACAACTCAACTTCAAAGGCTTTGCTTGTTAGCTGACAACTGCTGTTAGGCTTCTGTATTTTACAACAATTCGAATTCAACTACTTTTATCCTTGTCTGTAGGCATAGGCCGAGTTGAAATTATTTAATCCAACTTAACTCGGATCAATTATGTAATCGGTGGCCGTACGGTTGCGATTAAAAAGAAGAATTCTGAATCTGAATCGTGGAAAGCCTCTCGTTTTGATTTTTGGTTGGGAAATGTTTCCGTAAGAATTTATTTTATTTATATTGTTTTGATTTAATGATGTTAAAAATATATTTTTAAAAATAAATACTATTTCAATATATTTTCTATATATAAAAAAGATAATATCAAACATTCTCTTCATCAATAAGCTTCGGTTATCAAGAAAAAGTGTTAAGAACAAATAACTTACTATGACACAAACAAACAAATTTGAGAGCAGCTGAAAAGTTTGGGATGCATCAACCTATTCAGCCAAGGGGTTAATTGGCACTTTTTTTTGTTACAAACTAGTCCCTGGATTTGGAAACTTCATGCGGACAAAAACCTTCCAAACTAGTCCCAGATTTTGTTCCTTGGTCTGCGATAGATTGATTATTATTATTATTATTCTTTTATTATTTTCAAGATTTAAGCAGTCCACTTCCCCTCTGCTTTGTTTTTGGTATGGTTATAATCCGAGGTTGTTTAGGGAAACGAGAGCCGTGGAAGATCTTGAAAGCCGCAATCTTATCTTTGACTCTAACCACTGCAAATTGGCCTGTCTTCTGCAGGTTGGCAGAGCCCTTTTAACCTGACCATTGTTGTAGCCCAAAGGGTGCCCCGTCAACTCCCTGCCTGCTACTTCAAACTAATCCCTTTAAGAGGGTCATTGTATTGCCGATGAGAAAAGGGAGCGTGTCACACTAGGCACCATTGGATCATCAAAACCAAGCAAATGCCGAGAAAAATAAAATAAAATTCTCCGAGATGAAAGTCACGTCACATGGGAGCCCCCTTTCACAAGAGAAGCAGTTATTTTTATATTTATTATGAAGGGGTCCTTCCTTCTCCAAGATCCGAGAAACGAGCTTTTGTGGGTTGTTGAGGTCAAAACAGGTTGAACAGGTACCCGAAATCAGCTTCCTTTTTTAAGGGACAGCGAAGGATAAAAATTTATCTTGTCTGCTTTCGTTTGATCACTAATTAACCAAAATATTATGATAAAGTATTCGCGTTTATACATGGAAAAGATTTATTCTATAAATAAAGGTATTTATTGTTAGGAGATCCAAACATTCAAACACACACAAATTTACGTGGTTCAGCAATTTGCCTACTCCACGGAGCTACTGGTTTGTATTNACTAGCTATTATAATAACAAGGGAATATTTAAAAATCATTAAAAAAATAAACATTAAATCTAGTATAAAAAATAAAAAATAACAACAATGAGAGATGAAATTAAAAAATAAAAAAATAATAGGAACTGAAAGAATAAAAATTAAATCTAGTGTAAAAATTATATGAAACAAAAATAATAACAACAATGCAGATGCTGTTTGAATAAGAACCTAGACAATGGGTGAAATCACGTGCTCCATATGCCAAGCTCGCTTCATAGCTAAACTCGGTAATTTGACCCAACCAAATAACACATATAATGAGTGGATTGATGAGGGTGAGCAGGTTAATCATCTCGGTCCTCATATTAAGACTAGATGGAACACTGGGATTAACAATCCTGATCATCACCATATCAAGACTGAATTGAATATGATTGTGAACATATAAAGATTGATGTGAATTGAATTCTTGGCAGGTGAAGTGTTGGATTAATTTTGAAGTTTAAATTCAAATTATCTTCTAGTTCTTCCAAGTGTGTGTGTGTCTATATATATATATAGTTAGTTATTTTATTAAGTATCATGGATTATCATTGAAATAGTATAAATAAATATATTGAAAGAGTTGCAATCCAAGTTCACAAGTTCATAGGACTTCCTCTTATGTGAAAGTAACATAATATAACATAAGAGAGATATGTTCCCCTGTGTTTTCTTCTTTGCCCCTCCTCTAATTTTTCTGAGATATTATTAGAGCTATTTCAATCGTGTAGAATATGCAAGATATTAGAGTACATGTGTAAAACAAAGATAGAAGAAGCTGAAGGTAGGCAACTCATATAAAAAAAATAAAGAATCCTTGCATAAGAGATGGTGTGGTATAAAAGAGGCCACACATAAAGATTAGAAAATAATAAGATAAAACTGAAGGGTCAAATCTTGATAATAATAACTTTTAATCAAAGAAATTTGACAGCATCTATAGGAAGAGATAGGAAGAGAAAAGAGTAATCATCTTCAAGCAAATACTATTTTTGAAAGAAAAAAATCAAAGAAATGGCGATGAGATGTCGCTAACTAGCTTTAATGGTAGAGGATAGCTGATAAAAGTATACATGAGCTTTACAAGATAAAGTGGAAGTGTCAGGGGATGATGGGTGAAAACAAAGATTTTGAGAATCCAAATGTCATCCAACGAGAAGTTTTAAAAGCATGGCCAATATATTCTCAAATATCAAGAGACATTTCGAAGAATAAGAGTGTTGAAATTAATTGATTTCAACATTCCTCTTTGATTTTAAAAATCTCACGTCTTCGTAAATATGATGGATGGAGAGAGGTTGTGTTACTTTGTAATTCAAGGGGAATATTATCAATATGCACAGTTAAGTCCTCTTGTTGGAGAAACAAGTTTAGTTATCTCCTTGGACCAGGCTAAAAAGTGCCTTTTTTCTTAACAGTTTGAAATGCAAGACACTGTAATCGAGGATTTGGCGGATGGCTGGCGAAATGGCGGATGTAATCTATAAGCAAGGAAAATAGAGATTGAAATTATGCAGCAAGGATGATGGCAAATGCAATCTGTCCCAACAAAAAATACTATGAATACTATTAAGTGTCAAAAATCACAGCAATTGTCGATATAAAGAAAAATGCGAAGTTATTTAAAGCATCGAACTGTCCCAGATGTACATGTGAAATTCAAGAATCTATACAAAAATCAAAAATTCAAAGAGAAGTTCACAGTCCTTGAGATTAGATGAAACAGTGGATACACCACAGCCATGCCTGTTGAGGAAATGACACTTCTCTTACCAAGGTTTCAGGTCCCCAACTGGTCCTGCTGTCCAATTCAAAATATTTTGACCAGACTTCAAGTAAACACTCCTGTCGTGCGGCAACTTACGAGCCAGCCCGTTTAGTATTTGGTGGAAAGCATCACCTGGTTGTGCAGGTTGTGGGAATAACATTGCACGTTTCATAGAAGGATTTGCAAGAAGCCTTTGTTTCCTTAAAATCACTTCTGGTGGTATAGATGTTAGGATTGTGTCCAGGTTAGGGACATCTTCCTCCGCTATAAACACCCCAATTTCCTCCCATGGGATAGCATCGGCAAATGGTAAAACAATATCATCTGCTATGATGACAGGAATGCATCCAAATACCACTGCTTCAACTAATCTAGGACTCCATGGGGCCCAACCGAGTGGGCACAAGCAAAATATAGCTCGCTGCATGTCTTCATAATATGTTGTTGGATGGTCAGTGGAGATGTCGAAGAGTGGATTGTTCTTGAAATTCTCCCAAACTGCAGCCCTTGCTCCTCTGTCAGTCAAACAAAATGGTTAAGTAACTAATATAAGCGCAAGAGCCTCACAGAAGCCATACAAGATGTCTGAACCAGCAGATTCGCTACCATAAATTCTTAGCTACAGAATATGAAGTCTCGAAGCACATATTTATCAGAAGAAAAGAGGACCTGGATCTTGAATCCGAAATTCACCAAACATATAAATTCACAGGAGGATGTGGAGGCTGAAGACATGGCGTCATTAATCTGATAGCGTACCCTGATGAGCAAACATGGATACTACTTGGGTCCTGGCGGGTTTGATGGCTACTTAATAACCTAAGTTCATTAAATCTCTCTTCATTACATGTAAGATTGGATGTTTGGTTTTATATCTTTTTTATATCTTCCATGAGAGTATTGCCTTTTGGTCTAAACTGCATGCATGCATACATACATACATACATACATACATGCATGCATGCATACATTAGGCTAGACATATTGCAATTCACTCTTTTTGGAAGATCAGCAGAAGCATACCTTGCATAATAACCACCTTCTGGATCATTATTTACATCATAAAACAATCCACGGAAATAGACAAAAATGGACCGTGGAATGTCAGGGGGAATCTGGTGGGCCTGCATCTTTTGAGGAGGAGCAAAAGGAGGAATTGTAATCGACCCCTCCTTCAAGCACACATGATTTCGTTGCCCAAAAGTTTGAACCAAAGTAGAACGCTGGAGTAGCGGAAGAATGCCCCGCTCAATGGCTTTCTCTTCCTACGTTATTTGAGATAATAAATGAGTCACATATAGTACAAATTGTTTGCTCAATTAACGCAAATAAGAGGATCAAAAGGTTCATGACACTTGAGGAGATCTTGATTTTAAATGGTTCCAGAGGGGGGTCAGAAGAAGTTACAAGCCCCATTAAACCTTTTTGACATATCTATCATGTATGGAAGCAGAAACGATTTAACCAAGTAATAAAATCTTAATTCTGCTGACATGTTCAGTCAAAATTGATCCCGTCATCAAGCTTCATATATCATAATTCCATGGGTGTAGGATCACATGTTATTGGCTTTCGAAAGTTGTAGCATTACCGTTACCCCCTTTGAGGAGATTGTTACATTGGGTGGATTGTTCGCCAACCTGTGTGGCATTAAAGGAGAGTCAGGTTCCGCCCACCACCACCCCAGAAGCCCCAAAAAAAAAAAAAAAGTGGAGCAGCAAGAGCATTGGAAAAAACTGCAAGCAAGACCACTTTTTGTAACAGCTGAGAAAAGCAAGGGGGGCTATCCGGAAAGGCAAGGATCATGTCTAATAATATGGTCATATTTGTTATAGAAATATTAGAAACTACAAGTCACCCAGTATATGTAGAACATGAATGTTTTTAATCGTCTTAAAGATAAATTTTCTTCTTCTTTTTCTCTCCCCCTTTCTAGGTCCAATAATGAATTCAGAATTTTAAAGGGTCTCTAGATGCACATTCTTGAGTTTAAATTAACATTAACCATGTTGTGCCAGGGTCCTTCAAGTTCACATGCTTGTCAAAATCTAATCACTGTGAAACCAAAGACAAACTTATCAAAATCTCCATTACCTAGTTACGCGACCAATGGCAACATCTCAATGCAGACAGACTACAGGATCAGCACCTAATGAAACTGGGAAGTCACACTAAAAATGAAACACAAGTTGTACATGTATGGTGCAGCTTGATGACATCAAGATATTTTTGTTCTTTCAAAATGGGGCAAGACATGGTTCCTAAGAAAGTATGATCCTATAGCATTAGCAGTCCTACCTGATAGTGGAAGCAGGCTCCAAAGTCATGAGGCACAACAAAAAAGTGATCAGCCCCTTCCGTACGATTCCAGTAAGGCCAATTGGAGGCGATTAGCTGTATCGCACTTCTCATCATCCTAGGAGATTTGAAGGGCAATGGCAAGCCCATGGGTGTGAGATCACAAGTGGGGTATATAGGGGAATAAAACCAATCTGCTTCATCTGGATTAAGGGTTCGAACTGGGCTGGATAAGAGAAATCTATGCATGAAGATTTCAGCAGCAAACATATGGGTGAGACATCTGGGGTCCTTCTGCAGCAGTTTCTTGTTGTATTTACTCGGAAGCTCGTAAACATAGACCTTCAACCTTCCCACTGGATCATCATCCAACACATCCCCAGCGCTTCCTGCATTATTGAAACCCAAAACACATTTTGTTATCAATACCATGCCTCAGAGTCAATAAAGCAAACAGCTCAAGCGAGTTCAGACAAATTAGATTTCCTCACAATTCAACAAGACTCCATTTTTGCAGAAACAAATAAAAAAAGTTCATAGAAGGATGGATATCAGCCTCTTGTAAAAGTGACCACACCTTTGCAATATCAGAAGCAAAGAAAAAAACATTCACTGGCAGGCACCATGTTCATAATATAGTTGTTGTAGTTCATAAAGCATAAAAACGCATCAGCATAAGCACATATAAACACCCTTGCATCAAAACACGACAAATTTTAAACGGCACATAAAGAATAGTTTCATACAAAAAAAAAAAGTCTAAAAAAATAATAGAAAGATTAGCCAGCAGACTTCCCCTTCCATCAAGGTTCTCCAGGAAGAGAAGTAAATTCTAACATGGTTTTTTCTTTTTCTTTTTCTTTTTCTATCAATTAAATGAGATAAAAGACACCCGGGTCCATGAAAAAGGATTAGTAAGAGTCCTGGTGAATCAGAGGACCATTTCCTATGAATCCAAATCAAATAAGAAACAATCCAGGTCCCCAAAGCAATGAACTAAATATTAAAAAAATTCCCAAAAACTACAAGAATTAATTAATTTGCACATAGCTAAAACCAAAATGTGTTAAAACTTTTACTCTTCAAGTTCATGAACCATTCTGATTCATTACTTAAGATGCCAAAAATCTCGAACCCGGGCCATATCTACAACTCAAGTGCAGAAAGCCCCCATTCTTTATATCGTATCCTAGCAAAACTTCAAGTTGTAAAATGAAACTAAAACAGTAGCATTGTAAAAAGGCTACAGCTTAAAATCCAATAATAAGTAAAACATTAAGGAGATAAAAGAATGCTACCTGAAATCCTCTCCGTGCGCAACCTTTCAATTTTTTTTCCATCAACAAATCCGAAAACAAGAACCACGGCAAAAACCCACAAGCATATCCTCATATTTCCAGCCCCCAACCCAAGATTTCGACTAAAAACCGAAATGGGGCTTCAGGGTGAGTCCAGAAGGAGAGGTAAAAGGCAATATTTATTAAGAGTCTGCAGTTGGTATGTCATATTGAGTAGTAGTTGAGGAGTTTACTTTGAGCGTGGGTTACGGGACTACATACAAAAAAAGAAGGGGGTAGTTTTTCCAAGTAGAGATTGAAAGGGAAAGAAGCAGAGAAGGATTTGCTTGAAGAAACAGAGAAGGACAGCATTTTTAACATGGAAATGCAGCGAACAACAACATGTACAAATTTTATTATATGTGTGGGTTAAGCGAAAGCTTTGTTTGCTTTGCCGGTTTGATGACAGGTCTATCTCACTCCTTTTTATTAACTAACAAAAAACCTCTCGCCTCTTTGGCTCGAATTTCTTAAAGCCTATGGATGGTGGTTTGTTATAACCTATATGCGGCACCGTTTTGAAGCCCCCGTCTCTCTCTTTTTCCCTTTGATTTTTTTAATTTCTTCACCAAACCTAAATTATAAAATAATTCTAACAAGCCATTGTCTTTGTAAAATTTTAACGGAAGACTCACACTGTTTAATGTAGAGTGTTCAGTCAGAGCTAGACTGTGTCTTCTTTGTTTGCCCATCGACGGAGGAAGGATGTTGAATCGGTTGTGTTGTTTACATTTTTTTTATAGAGAAGTTATTTTAGAATAAATATGAAAAATAGAGATAAAAATTTGTGCTTTTTTAAAAAATCTTTCCTTTTAATTTTTATTTTTTTACAAACTCTTTTGTCAAGATTTTTCTGCGCTAACGTTTCAATTTTAATTCCTTGTTTATAGAATAAAAAATTAAATAAGCACGAAAAACAACATTATAATTATACTATTAGCATAAAAAATAAAAAATAAATTGTTTTAAAATCGGAGAACAATCCGATCACTGAAGAAAGAAGGAAGGAAAAGCACTTTTATATTTACAAAGAAGGGTTTTTAGAATTTTTTTTTTTTTTTTGTAAGGAATCATTTCATTAACACGAGCCCAACAGCATAAGGTTACAATAGAGGCTACAGAGGCCCAGTAGGAGGAAGATAGAAATGCTCCGTATTCGATACCTGCATTAACCGTAAATAAGTCCACAAAAAACAACAGTTAGTAGTCAGAAAGTAGTCTACCAAAGCAAGCCTAGGGCACAGGTCTTGCTTCCTGCACGTCTAGCCTGGGTTTTTCTGAGATAGTTTTGGTAATTATAATTCAAGAAATAAAATTAAAAAATGTATTATTAGTATTTAAAAATATTACTGTAATTGTTTTTTATAGTGTTTTTTAATTGAAAATATATTAAAATATCTTTTATTTTTTAAAATTATTTTTAATATCAACATATAAAAATTACCTAGAAACATAAAAAAAAAATTAATTTAAAGTAAAGAAAAAATTAAAAAAATATTTTTCAGGATCAAACCTACCATTTCATGCAAGATAAAATAAATAAAAACTTGATAACACGAAAATGATTCTTTTATAGTTAGAAACAAGATTTTCTCTTTCTTAAACTATTCTTTTTATTCTTTCTAGCAGGAGATGGTAAAATAATAAAAATAAATTTTGAACCAACAATGATTTTTTAAAATTTTAAGGGACGAAAAACTTATAGTTTGAAAAGTGAATTTTTTTCACACAGCTTCTAATTTTTTTCCACCCACCAAGCCACCACAATTTGGTAGGAAGGCGAAGGACTGCTTGCATTAACGCCGACTGGGCAGGCTGTGAGATAGCTTTAATGGTGGTGGGTCATTTTACCGTGAGGAGTACAAAACCGAGGTTGAGCCTCCTCAATGCCTGTTTCCGATGGACGGAAAGTTTCCTTCGTGACCGGGCGGGGGAAAAATGAAGTAATTCTAAGCTTGTAACATGATTCATTTTACAAGATACGATTAGTGAGACGAACTCGGTTCAAGATAAAATTGTACTATTTTATCGAAATTACAAATAACACAATCCATCTTTAATTTTCTTTTCTTTTTTTAAAAAAATATATTTGTACTTGAAATTGTGTTTCACGCAATATATACACGATGACATGGTAAAAAGACACTTCTATACTGCTATATTATACTCCCATACAAGCTACTCTTCTTTTTATGAAATTAGTGTCCTCTCATGAATATTCTTGGAGATTGTGTTGCTGATTAGTAGGTTTGTTTTCCTTTTAGTTATTTAAGGTTTGAATCCTACATGAGTTTAAAAGAAAAAATAACAAAAGATAAAAAGAGGTCAGTGATTTTTTGTATATAAAAACAAAAAATACTATAGATTAGAATAATTTAATTATGCTGTTGTTTTTCTCAAAAAAATCCAACAAAACTTGCTTTAGAGGTAATATTGTTCTTTTCAAGAGATTAATAGAATATTATCAAATTGACCTGTGTATTTTTTTTAGCACAATCACAAGCCATATAATATATATATATAAGAAAAAAATTCACAGATAAGCTCGTTTTTTTTTAATTTAAATTTCCTATGAGCATTAAATTGATGGCGAGCAAATAATATAAACTGATATGCAGAGGCATTTTTTATTTTTCATTGTGTTTTTTAAGTTATAATTAATTGGCAGAAGGGTAATTAGTTATTTTTAATAAATACAAAATATTATTAAAAAGAAAAAAGAAAAAAAAAGGAGAGGCATGCGGGAGATCCTGTAATTTTCTATTAGCGTGTGCGGTGGCAAACGGGCACGGATGAAATTCTCTAAGCAGTCCCTCCATTTCTAGGCATCATGTGTGTGTGGCTTCGTTCACCTTTGGTTTGATTTCTGCGACCGTTTTCTTTTTTTTTTCCCGCTTCTTGAAAATTGTGCTAACCCTCCAAATATTCAAAACAATTTTTTAATTAGTTTTTTTAATTTGATTTATATTTTTTTAATTAATATTTATTTTCTTTAAAATAATTTATAAAGTTAGATTTTTTTATTTCTTCCTTCTTTAATTTTCTTTATAAGTAAGATTTGGTCTTTAATTTTTAATTACTATTTTTTAATTTGAAATAATTTTTAAGATCAATTTTTTTTTTATGATTTCATCCTTTTTTATTTTTTTTCTTATCATATTTAATACTCTTTATTTTGATAGCTATATTATTTTACTTTGATGCATTTTTAGATTGATTTTTTTATTTTATTATTCAATATTAAATTTATTAAGAACTGAGCTTCTTGTTTGATCTCACGTCTTGAATTTTAAAAAATTAATCCATGTTAAAAAAAATTGGGTTTGAATGTTTTTTTTTTATTTTCAAAACAATGCCAAATAACCAAATTAACTTTAAAAATAATTAAAAAAAAATAACTTGCATCCCATAGCACTTTCATTTTCTCATCTTATTTTTTTAAATAAATAAAAAAGGGTCAGTTTGTCCTTCATTGTGAGGTGAAGCCTTCTTTCAAGGTTTTATATTCACCTATATTTTTATTTCATTATTTAAAGTAGTATATTTAAAAAAATAAGCTTTAGCAGTTTTTTTGGTTTAATTTTAACTAAGTTATCTCAATTTTAAGATTTTGATAAAAAAATCTAACCAGTTAATTTGAGTATCTTTTAGGTTATTTTATATATTTTTTAGGTTTTTTCTTAAAAATTACGTTATTTTTTAGATCAAATATCATTGTTTTTATCCTTTTTCTTTTATTAAGTTGTCTCATTTACGCAATCTGCCTCGCGAGGTTTAATAATCTCATTCAAGTTTATAGTTATTTAATTTTTTAAGATTTGTTATTGTTTGATTATATATTTGATTTTAGCTTTTTATATTTGGATTATTGGAGATTGATTATCATTTTTTATTGTTTATTTTCTATGGATTTAGCATGATCTTATAATAAGGGTTGCAAATTTTATATTCTAGCTTGGATTGACTTGTGTTATTTTATTTTATATTTTTATCTTTTAATATTAAATTATCTTGAAATTTAATCTTGTTATTTTTTTTAACAAACATTCTGTTTCTGATGGTTATTTGTATCACGTTTTTTTTTAATAATTGTTCCATTTATTGTGGCTGTCTTTTCAATCAAAATTAACATAAATATTTTTCCTTTTTCTTAAACCACGCCAACAGCCTTTTATTTAAATTGGGGCTCCCTGCGGCGAAGCACACGCTATCTATCCGTTAAGTAATTGCAAGTACAGTAGTTATGATATCGATGACCTATTTAAAATCCAAAGATTAAAATAGTGCTGTCAGACATTAACTTACTATATATGCATTAGTTACAAGATAGATGATCCATTTAAAATCCAATAAACCAAAGAATAGCATAGTGCTGGCAGACCAAAACTGGTTCTGATGTATTTCTATCGTTAAAACTAAAAAGCAAAAAGTAGTATTTTAATCATAACTATAAAATATAATATCGTGTTCATTTATAGTTTTACAGGAGGGAATGAAACCTGTCAAAACATGGAATTATGTTATTAAATTTGAACTAATTTTGATGGATTAACTTGAGATTTAGTTATGAAACCATCAAAGTAAGGTAAAAAACTAGTAAGAATAAAAAAATAATAAGATTGACTTAGCAAATATTTTTTAAGTGTTTTTTTGTCAAAGATTTTTTTTAATATTTTTTAATTAACTATTAATTATTTTCAAGGTTTACTATATAAATACTATAAAAATATTTTATTTTTTTAATGTGAAATTTGAAACCTTTTAATATATAAACTTTATACTTTAACTTAAAATAATAACATAGTATGTTTTTAATATAAAATAAAAA
This sequence comes from Populus ilicifolia, assembly GCA_015708895.1. Taxonomy (NCBI): domain Eukaryota; kingdom Viridiplantae; phylum Streptophyta; class Magnoliopsida; order Malpighiales; family Salicaceae; genus Populus; species Populus ilicifolia. The sequence goes on along the minus strand of SRLM01000088.1, from coordinate 282,341 downwards.
AATCTTTTAAATAATATTTTAAACTTCAACTTATATTTATATAAATTATTTTTTAATTTTTTTATAGGATGATTCTAATCAATTTATATAACCAAGACCTAACTTTTTGGTTGATTTAATTATTGAGTAAAGTTTAATAACTATGCTTGCAGTTAATTCAGTGGTGTCTAAAAAGTTTTATTTGCACACAAAAATAAAAAGAAAGAAAAAAAATAATGTTGGTTATTGAGTAATTAAATCCTTGTGGAGTTGATTTTTTAGGTAGGTTTTATTAAAAAAAGAAAAGGATGTGTTCAAGTGTACAATCGTGATTGTTTTTAAATTAATTTTATTTAAAAATATATTAAAATAATATATATATTTTATTTTTTAAAAATTATTTTTAATATCAGTATATAAAAAAAATATAAATTTGAAGTGAAAAAATAAAAAAATATTTTTTAAAAATATTTTTTAAATGAAAAAACAAAAAGAAAGTATCATTTTATATATTTTTAAAAAAACCGAGAAATAGAAGTAAAAGCGTAGCCATACCGAGCTTTAATGCCAGGCAACTGGTTAAGACTTGGAGAGAGGCTGGACCTCTCGTTTATGTGAGGTTAGGAGGCAAAGCTACTTGCATTTACGCCAATGAGGCAGGCTGTTCGACAGCTTAATAAATGGTGTAGGGTCATTTTACTTCAGGAGTTAATAAGAGAGGTCGAGTCTCATCCATGCTTGTTTTCGATGGACTGAAAGTTTCCTTCATGACCAGCGGGGAAAAATAAAGAAATTCTTCACATAATGAACGTGATATTTTGAAAGGAGGAGAGGAAAAAGAGAAGAAGTCAACTAACACCGAACCATAGTAAATTATGCAACAAGTGCTGTGCAAGGAGGTAAGCTCTGTCTAATTAAAAAACATTAAAAATATATATAGTATTTTTCAGAACAGGCGATCATATAATTCTTGTAGATCTAGAAGATAAAAATATAAAAAAAATAATAGAAAAATTTAAGGAAAAAAAATACTTCGAATGTAGAGTGTGATTCTCAAATCTTCTTGCTTTTTAATTTTTTTTGGACAAAGACGCAGAAAGGGGGATTCAGATGTGTTTCATTAGTAAAGATAGAAAAGTTTTTTTCTTTTGACAAGGAAAGAAAAACGCTTTCATGCGGGTAAAGTGAATTTTTTTATTGACTAAAATTATTTTTTTTTTATCAAGTTTCTGGATAGTTGCCAATCATTGAAAAATAAAAAAAAATAAATTTCTGTAATTTGGTTTTCTTGAAACAAACAAGATCTAAGAAAGATCATGTTTTACCTTCGTAGGAAATTGCAGATATTTTAATACTAAAAGTAATAAAATTATTTTACCATGCTATTAAAATTAAAATTTTAAAAAAACTTAGATCTAATTTAAATAATTTTTATTTTTAAAAGTCACTAACTAAAAATCAAAAGGCGTAATTGCACCTAATTAATTTTATAATATCTAATGGTACACGTGAAAAAAACAATAATATCCCCCGATTGTTTAGGTCTAGGAGGAAAAAAGCATCATTTTATAGTTATAATTCATGCTCACTAAGGTCTCGTACTTTTCCACATTGTTTAGGTTTTTGTTGATATGCGAGGCTGAGTCTCATCCGTGCCTGTTTTGTGCGCAATGTCTCCTTCATGCCTGAACC
>SRLM01000088.1:265350-280646 GCA_015708895.1 Populus ilicifolia | reverse complement strand
GGGGGGGGGTTTAAAGAAATTCTAAAACACAATGAAGGAACATGAACGTGAATTATATATATAAAAACACTAATACACACACACACACACCTACAGCCAATGTAATATGATTCATTTTTACAAGATACGATTTAATTGTAGGTGGACTCGGTTCAAAATAATTCTGTACTTGAAATTGTGTTTCACGCAATATATTAAAATTAAAACAAAAAAAGGTGATTAGGGTTTAAAACACTAAATTGCCCCAGTTATCAATTTATTCTTCCAAAAAAAATTAATGAATTAACTATTGAGGATAATAGGGTATTTTCACAAGGTCCATCAATTATTAGTAGATTGGTCGAGAACAATGGTTTTTGTATTTGTAAACCACAGTAAGATGATTAAATTAATATTAAAAGCAAGACTTATTTAACTCATATCTATTTTTTTTATTTTTAAGTTAAAATCAATTTAACTAATATGAAATATAATGATTTAATAAACATAAGATATAATTTAAAAATCAAAGTTGAGAAATACGCACAACATCTCTCATTCCAAATAATAACTTCTACGATAACATTGAAAACGTCAAGGCATCTCCTTCCATGTTGTGTTGTTTATGCCATTGTGTATTAACAAGAACATCTTTATATATATATATATATATATCTTTTTTCCATCAAAGTTGATGGTATTTCAACCTTGCTTCTTAATTTTTTTTATTATTAGTTATTTGTTGATTTTTTTTTAATTTCATCCTTAAATTCATAATTATTATTTTTATTTTTTAAAATTTAATCCTTATTGTTTTAATTTTTCTTTTATGTTTTGGATCCTTAATTCTATAAATTTGATTTTTCTTTTCAACTTTTATTTTCAATTCAAAATTCTAGGTTGTCCTATCAATTATTTTTTATTTCAAATTTAATCTCTATCTTTTTTATTTTAATTTTTTATCTTGAGTTATATCTATCAGCATTTGACTTGTTAACAATTAGATTTTTTAATTTTTTTATATAAAGTATTTTTGATTTAATGACTTGAATTGTAAATTTAAGGAGCTAACATGGGTTAAAATCATTTGTTTTTATATATATATTTTTATTTTTTTTATTTTATACTTTTAATATTTTATTATTTTGGAATTCAACATTGTAATTTTTTTTTGACAAATATTCTTTTTTATATGTTCATCCCTACCACGTTTTCTTTTAAAATTTAGTTTATTTATTGCTATTGCTTTTTCTATCATATATAATTAAATAAAACTATCTCATTGGATCTAGTAGGTTAATCTATGAATTGAGTTGTGAATTTTTTCTCTTAATTTTTTGGCAGCACCTAAACATCATCTATTTTACATTACAGGAAAATTAATATATCCAGCTAGTCATGAATATTGTTGGAGATTTAGTGCTATTGACGAGTAGGTTTTCTTTCCTTTTTCATTATTCAAGGATTGAATCTTAGAAGAGTTTGAAAGAAAAGTAATATACCATAAATACATTAGCTATGGTATAGATGAGCTACTTTAATAAATCTAACCAACCAAAGAACAATATTGTGTCGGCAGATCACCAAAACTGCTTCTGATAAACTTTTTATCATTAAGACCAAAAGGCGATCTTTTAATCGTGGCTATAAAATATAACGTCGTGTTCTTTTATGGTTTCCAGTAGGGAATCTATCCAAGAAGTTCGTCAAGGCTTTAAGGTGATTAATTAGCAAAGTTTTATTTGCGTTCAAAAAAAGAAAATAAAAGGACAAGATAGGGTTGTGTTTTCCTCAACCAATATGGCATGGTATATAATTTAGAAGAAAACTGAAGTCTAAATTAAGGATAATGACGATGCCACTCTGCTAATTGCTAATTTACAAGAGGCTCCACATAGCAGTGAAAGCAATATCCTGAACTCCTGAATCTTACAGAGGATGGCAAACCCTAGCAAGTAACAATGCTCTGAAATATAGAAATCTGAGTCTGTAATCGCTATTTCAAAAAGAACAGTTAATTACGTACATTTTTATTTTTTACTCGCAGATCAAAGCCAACAACTCGAAATCGAAAAATCACTTTCGTCATGAATAAAGGAAGATCCATCAATAATGGGGCGATTCTCCAGTGAAGGAGGGGGGAGACAGCATGCGTAAGCACCAGAAATCATGTGGAGAAGAAAGGTGGACTTTTCCATCAAACCCGCCCGCATTTAAAAAGGTAGTTGAATCCCCACGATCGGACAGGCAGATATGTAGGAATAGTAAAGATCCGTGAAGTTGTTGGGAAAATAGAGGCTTAGCTAGGTTTCAAGTTCTGAAAATACCTTTTTTGTAAATTCGCTCGTGAAAGCTTATCTAAAGTTCGATCAAGAAGGGCATACAAACAATAGGTGGTGGCCAAGTGGTAATGACTTGGGATCAAGGGGTTTACTCTTTCTGTGATCTTAGGTTCGAGTTCTTGGTTGCTCATGTGATGGCCACTGAAGGCTTACATGGTCGTTAACTTCAGGGCCCGTTGGATTAGTCGTGGTGCGCGAAAGCTGGCCTGGACACCCACGTCAACCTAAAAAAAAAAGGACATACAAACCGATCCAAGGATCTTCGTGTTATATATATAAATTCATTCTGCTCTACAATAAAATAAAACTCTGCTTGAACTATTAAAAAATTTAATCATCAATTGCCAAAAAAAGCGCAAGATAATTAAAATAATTTATTTTGTTATAATATCATTAATTATACTTAATTTCTAATAAGAACTATTCATTAAACTATAAAGTTCTAAATTTCCACAGCATTAACTTACGATTTACTGTATTTTTATCTTGCTTTCCATCATAATCCTTGAGGAGTTGGTGTTGTAGAAATTTACAAAAAAAAAATAATAATGTTTTGAAGATTGATGGTTGCCACTACATATAAAGATAAGTCTAAGCCAATGGATTATAGATTATTTTTTTACTTATAGAATGGATGTAAATAGACCAACAACATAATCAATATATACATGGAATATTTGTACACTTCACACTCAAAAATATTTAGAAAGATCCTCCTGCACTTGCATTAAGCTCAAGATTTAAGACATTTTATTTTATACTTCTTTTATATCCTAGAAATTAAAGATTGCTCGAAAATCTTCAAGATTTTATTAACGTTTTATTTCTTTTATTATAGACATAAATTGAAAATTGTACAAGGGATCCATATCACTTTATATTTTCTTTTTAAATATGATATAATGTAATTAAGTAACAATTATACACTTGACTATATTATATATCATAACCATATATGTCTTTGTCAAATATAATAATTTTATTATCAGATAGATCAAGCTTTTTGAGAGTGATGAGTCGGTTTTTTTTTTAATATATATANTCACCTAAAAAACTTGGACGGGTTGTTAACGGAAGGTTCCCCTCGGTTAACGATGCCTGAATCAGTACGAGAGTATGTTAGTTTTTATATTAAAAAAAAATTCAAAATTTTTAATTTTTTTGTATTTTAAAATTATTTTGAATTAGAAACAAATTTTAAAAAATAAAAAATATTTTCTCAATATATTTATAAACAAAAATTACTATAAAAAATAATTACTATTACAATATCAAATAAATTTTTATATACTATTAAAAAATTATGGTTGAATCAACTTTTTTCAGATTTTTAATTTTTTAATATATATATTAGAAATAAAAAATAATTATAAAAATATATTATTTTAAAATAAAAAAATATTTAAAAAAACAACATTTATCCACTCTCAAACATACTCTTAAAACGAACCAGTTTAAAATCATTTTATTCTCCTCCTTGACTTAAAGTCAATTTCTAAGAGCCAAGAGAAATCAATATGGATGAACAACAGAGTCCATAGACTTACACAAAATTTAGAAAATGGAATTCAGTAACATAGAGGAATCAAATGGGATAATAGCAGAAGAGGAAGAGAATAGAAATGAAATCAATGAGATTGAACAAAGAAAAGTGCGTCTCATGAGAGCCTTCTTTGAAAGAGAAGATCCCTCTGTCAAGGTTCCTTCTTTTTTTCTCCTTTTCTTCTTCCGAAGCAATATGCTTAGCGGGGTTTTGTTTTTATGAGGATTAATTGTTGATAATATAGCTTTCTTGTACTTGATCGTGTACCATTTGTTTTGTTTATGCTTTCTAAATTAGATCAGTGAAAAATTACATGTCGAGGGTGCTTTAAATCTTTATATTACTTGAAGAACAGCGCATGCTGATAGTTAACTTACAACCTGAATTGCTTAGTAATAAAAATTGTTTCGAAAATATGATGTCAATCACTTAACATCAGAGCAGCGGCTGCAAAATGCAGTATTAGGCTTAGAGTTGCAGTATTATCAAATTGCACAAAAGAAAGGTGTGAGCTTTAGCAAAGTTTCAACTAATTGTTTTTTAGCTTGATTCTCAACTTTTTTTCCTTGATTGAATTTGTGTTTGAGTCCAGTCATCCACATCACTTTCGTTCTGGGTTATACGTGTTTCTTGTGATTTTCAGGAAGTGGACGATTTGATGATCCGGAGATTTCTGCGTGCTCGTGAACTAGACATTGAGAAGGCGTCGACCTTATTCCTAAAGTACCTAAGCTGGAGGCGATCGATTATCCCAAATGGCTTCATATCTCCATCAGAGATTCCAAATGAACTTGCTCAAAACAAGTTGTTTATGCAAGGGGTTGATAAGCAGAACCGTCCCATTGTTGTGGTTTTTGGTGCCAGGCATAAGCCTTACAAAGGAAGTTTAGAGGAGTTCAAGCGTATGTAGTAAACCTGGAAGCTGCGTATTTTATTTTTGAATCCTGTGGTAACGCAGATGAGAACCGATAGTGTCAAAATTGCCTTGTTCTCTATCATCGACCATAAGAGAACAATTTTTTTTTTTTAAAGATCTGACACGGCAAAGTAGACCCGTGTAACCGTGTTCAACTAACATGGGAAATTTCTTTTCCTTGCAGGTTTTGTTGCCTACACTCTCGAGAGAATATGTGCCAGGTAATTCTATCAGTCACAAAATTCTCGTCTCTGCTACTTTTGCTATCCTGGAAAATGATCTTTGGAGGAGAGGGGATCTGTTATTTATTTGAGTTACAGCATTAGTGCAGTAGTGATGCCAATATGTTATCATATCAATCTCATTCTATCTGGCTCGTCCTAAAAAGACAAAACTAACAATTTATTTGAGCAAGATAGCTGGGTATGTGTACAAGCACTATACCCTTAGAAATAACAATTTCTAATGGAATCCAATCTGAAAATTCCTTCTCGATCTCACAAGTCTCATAGAACCAGGTCAGTTTTGTTATTCAGTGTTGGTTTTGAGCAAGCCAATCAAGCTTATGCAACATCTTGGGTTTTACAGAATGCCAGCTGGACAGGAAAAGTTTGTGTCCATTGCAGATCTTGAAGGGTGGGGATACACCAATAGTGATATTCGTGGATATCTAGCAGCATTATCAATATTGCAGGTTTGATGTCCCGCCATGCAATATTTCCATAAAAGCTACTTCTAATTTGTTGCATTTACTAAATTAAAGAGCCATACTGATTATAGCTCGCTTCGCATGCTCTTGTGCATCTTAAAATGAGCATTTAGGTGACCGTAAGATACACCAGCAGTGGTAAAGTTGTACAAAAAAATTGCTCTGGCTGAGATGCTCATATCAGCAGCCTGAATTTTTTGTTTTTGTTTTTGGTTTTTTGACAGGATTGCTTCCCAGAGAGGTTAGGTAAATTGTTCATAGTTCATGTGCCCTACATATTTATGACTGCATGGAAGGTTGTCTACCCGTTTATTGACAGCAAAACCAAAAAGAAGGTATGGCACATCTTTCCTTGCTAAAATGCATTTTCCTACGTTTTGATTGGACCGGCGACAGCTGAACATTATGAAACAGTTCCGCCAGCTTTAGTATGCGAAAATGTACCCAAGGAAAGACAGAATCTCGAAAAGATGATTCCTGTTTTTGTTTATTTATTTTGCCAAAACGTCTAATTGCCAGAAATTCCAGAATCTTTAGATTTTATTATTATTGTTATTATTATTATGGTATGCAGACTTTGGATTTAGACTGCATGGAGACAACCCTCGTATGCAGGTTGGCAGTTTTGGCCCGTCTTTTCTTTGCCTTAATCCACCCCTGGTGACTGAATTTTTTTGCAGATAATCTTTGTCGAGAACAAAAAACTGAGATCCACTCTGCTTGGCGACATTGATGAGAGCCAGCTCCCAGATGTATACGGAGGCAAACTGTCATTAGTTCCTATCCAAGACGACTAGCTAATTGATTTGTTGGTTAAATTACACACCAAGCTCCGGTTATCTGCTCCACAATTCACAGGCGTTGAGAAGTAGACGACACTTTGGCGAATTTGAGAGCTGGACACGAGAGCAATAGTAATACCTTTATCTGCGTTATTTTTATGTTATATGAACTCTTTTTTTTTTCTTTTTTTTCTTTTTTGTCTTGAATTGGATGCTATGTGAACTCATGAATGGCCTACATAGCAGGAAAAGAAAATATAATTCTCCCACAATAAATGGAAATTCTGGCAGATGAGCAAAATGTTGAATAGAAAGCATTCATAACCAAGATTCCAACAGCCTCTTGATAGAATAGAACTTTTTTGAATTCAAGACGAGCCACTGGTTCAAATCTTGTTCATTGTCCAGCAGCCGCTAATTAATATCCATTGCGAGTTCGTTCTCCACGCAGTACGCCATGAAGATACTAAATTATGCATCCAAATTTCCAAATAGAATCCGAATTCATGTATTTTTCTGGCAGCCACATCCCCCCTATAGGCCAAGATGTTTTTAGAACAGGTGTAACCCGGCGCTTGTATTCCTCCAAGACCAGTGTGCTTCATGCATGATCAGCAAGCACAATTCAAATCCAGCTATCATTTGAGTAAATGCAACTAGCATGATTCAAGTCCAGAAGTCTCCCAATGTCATCTTATCGCACTTCAAAATGTAAATGAAAGATCAACATTGCATGACCGAAGAGAACTTGACAGCTAATAAGGTAGCAACCATCCCAAGATTATTTAGTGGAATGAATTCTGAGTACAACTACACTGAAAATACCCAATAAAATATCAAGGTGTATTATTCAGAAAAACATAGCCCCGCCAGTTAAAAGCGGAAGATACACAATCCGAATTGATAGAGCATTAAGTGAACATGCCAACAGTTGAACAAAACAAATTTGCAAAAATGCCATCAGTGTTTCGCAGCTGTAGAGGACAATATCTATTATAACATCCCATGGGAAACTAGAGCTCCATTAAAGAGTTCTTGCAGGATTTCTCATCCAATAAGTAACTTGTTCTCCTCCATGAAACTGTAAGTGGGGACCTCTAAATTATAGGGTGCTGGACCCTTGCGAATCCTGCCAGAGATGTCATAGTGTGAGCCATGGCAAGGACAAAACCAGCCACCAAAATCACCAGCATTAGGTAATGGAATGCACCCCAAGTGGGTGCAGACCCCAATAACCACAAGCCATTCTGGATTCTTGACCCTGGCAGCATCCTCCTGCGGGTCACGAAGGGATGCAAGATCAACACTGTTAGCTAGCTTAATATCATCCTCAGTTCGTCTCCTGATGAAAACTGGCTTTCCACGCCACTTCACTGTAACAGTTGAGCCAGCCTCGATGCTAGAGAGATCAACCTCAAGGGAGGCCATGGCAAGGACATCTTTGCTAGCAGACATGCTCAGAACAAACTTGAGGATCAGAAGACGGATTAAGGAGGCATACACAAACCGGCCACCTGTCAAGACAAAATAGGCAAAGGCACGCTTGCTGGGGTCACCAGGTGGATAACGCTCATGATTGTGCTCATCATAGACAATCTTCGAGGTAGGGTTCTTCACAGCTGCTACAGTAGGCGGCAGACCAGAGATGATACCCATATCATGTCCTGAAGTAAGAGCTCCAGAAGAAAACCCTGTAAGAATTATCAGGCATTGGAAACTTCATTACACAGCCAAATTTCGGACAAACAACATCAAAGAACAATATACAAAGGACATCAAGCTTGTGAAGACATTGCCATTGATGCAACGAGGACAGGATCTTTCCACTGACAAAAACTGTTAGTTGAGAAGAAATGACTCGGAAGGGAATATGGGGAGTGAAAAAAAAAAACATGGTACATTAACTGAGTGACAATCAGCTACCAAAAACCCCTATACCCTATTCCTACTTCTCTAGATGAAACTTGCATGATCTTATACATTATTAGTAGCAGTGAGTGCTTACACACACAGCACAGAGATACTGATACCTGGCCTACCATTCCATTGCTGTCTTATGAGAATAACAAGAACAGCACAGATCATTGACATAATAGCTCCCATAATATATATATATATATATACACATATATATCAGATTGTACTTCATTACAGCTACCAAAACATTCACCGCAACTGAAGAATGTATCAGTAGTAATTAACCGCAGTTGCTGGCTACTAAGAATTACAGGTACAATAATGATAATAAGAGCAAACATAGCAAGTGGAAGCACACGCCTCCTTCCAACCGAGAACCCAAGCTATTCAATTCAGTTTGAACTTTGAGAATATGCTTAATTTAATATAACAGTAACAAAAGATTGGTACCGAAAACAAAAGTAAAGCTCAAAACTTCAAAATACTGAAGATTTGAACAAATAATTGTTGATAAAATTCTGAAAAAATCCGAATTCAAAACAAAAATATAAAACTCATGAAAAATCCATGAAAGATTTTTCATTCAATTCACAAGTTGTAGCAAACTCGAAACCCTAAATCTGGTTGCGAAGAAATGGGACATCAAACAATCAAGCACGCACTGTAACACACACGAAAAAAATTTTGTTTGCTGCAATCGATATTCATTCTTTCAATATAAAAATCCCCTAAACCCAGATATCGAATGCATATAAAGCACGTGGAACTAAAAAAAGAAAACAGAAAAAAGAGAGGCGAGGCCTAAATCCGAGGAAAGAAAGAGGTGACCTCTGATTAGATCTGGAATGAAGGAGAATTGATAAGGGGAGAGGATGGGTCTGTAAGAGGCAGCAGAATCACGACCATCATCGCTGACGAAAGCAGTGTTTCGAGAGACGAAGGCGGAGGTTGTCTGTGACTGCGAGGACCTCCATGGTAAAGATGATAACCTCCTCCCTGCTACTCTCAACATCTTCTTCCTAAATATTCTTCTCTTCCTCTTTGCTTTTACCCTTAGGGCGGTGTGTACTTTTCTCTACAGTCCAGAAAGAGAGAGAGATTGGTTGGAGTTGTTTTTTGTTTTTCCTTTACTTTTAATTTTTTTTGGCAAATATTAATTAACAGCTACAGTGAGGAATCGTCTATGGCCTAAACTAGAAGGGTTCGCAACCAGCCCTCACATGTTTTTTCTTGTTTCTCTTAAACGACGTCGTTGCATTGCTCTCTCTATGCATGCTTTTTTATTTCTCCAACAATCACGGGAATTCTTACTTTTTTTTTTTACTAGTTCTCTTTCCCTTTATCCAATTTTATGTCAGCCCAATACCACCTAAAGCCCAACATGGAAAATAAATCATATATTTCGATTATTTCATTAAATATATCATTCGCAAGGGTGGAGCTAACAGACCACAAAAACATAAAAATAAAAAACCTGACTCCATCTATCTTCGAAGACTAACTTCAATCTAACGCTCCCTCCCATGATCAATGGAAACGCTCACTAAATCTACCACCAATTCCAAAATCGAAACTCGTGAATTATATTTTCCATGCATGAAATTCATGTTCAGCTGAAGCTATGGTAACCTGGACGATGGAGCTTTGTTTTTATTACGAGTATAGTCTCTGAAATTGAATACCAAAAGGAACGAACCTGCCAGGCTCAGCTCAGTTTATCGATACCAAGAACCGAATGACAGATAGAAGTCTATAATAGATAAAGAGATTCAGTTTACAAATCACAGGTAGATTTTTCTGTAATTCATCAGTTTTGTCAGAGATAATTGTCAGATTTGACGGGCAAGACATTACAGTATTGTGTAGTGTAAGAGAGGAGTGGTGGGGGAAAGTAGCCAAAATCCAAGGCATTGTCGTATGCCTAACACATCAGGGCCACTGTTACGCAAACTCTAATCCTCTACAGATCCAGAGGAGTGGTGGGGGAAATTTGCCCATGCATCAGCCCACGTCGTGTGTCCATCAGTTACAGACTTCACAACTGATGCAGCTTCTTCCACGTTAACACGGATTTGATCCTTGCTATCCCTCTCTCTGATTGTCACTGAGGATGTTGAATCAACAGTTACTGCAAAGGGGACACCCAGTTCATCTGTTCTTGCATATCGTTTACCAATTGAGGTGCCTGTGGACAGCATTCACACAACCAATTAAAAAGAGCAAAGTTATGCAGTGCGGAAATTTAAGCAACCTCCTTGATGCAATTAAGAACGGAAATGATGCTCTATGTAGAGAAAAACGTGTCCAAGAGCAACATGGGGGAGGGGGCTACCAAGGGTTCAAACACTTCAGAGAATAAGATGGGATTAAAACGCCTATAAATGGTATAAGAAGATGCACATAAGCACCATGAAATTTTAGTACCATTACAAACCGTTTTAGATTATTCTGGTTATTTGCCCTCAGAACATACAAGACAAACCACAAATAAACTCAAAGCCGTTATTTGCAATTAAAGAGCAAGGAAGATATATCATATCACTTAGGCTCCAAGTCCCTGCATGGCATGGAAATTTATCCAATCTAAAAATATTTGCAAGCCTTCATTTAATAATGCAGTATTTAGTTGTCACTCTTGGCAACGACAAGAAATTTGCCTTTTACGAGCATCATAAATAAATGTTGCTGGTCTTTTTTCCTTTTTTATATAAATTTTCCCTCCTTATTTAGAAAGTTCAAAACAGGCACACTTCAAACCTTTTAATTTTTCAGATAAAATGCACAAACCGAAGCATATACACAAACATTCATCAAAACATGCCTAAACCTAAATCACATGTGAATGATTACAAGCTACATGTATTTCTTAGTAAACGATGGAAAATGCCTACAACTAAACAACAAGATGATTTATCTACACTCACCTGTAATATCAATCTTATGAGAGATTCCAGCAGCAGTCAACGACTTAGAAATGATTTTGGCAACATCCTCATACTGCTGATTCTGGACGAGAGGAAAAACAGTGCACTTTATAGGTGCCACAAGAGGTGGGAAACGGAAAACATTCAGCTGCTCATCCCCGGCTTTACTGGACCTCATGTAGTAAGAGTGCTCAAAGAGACAGTAGATTATACGGCCAATGCCAAAAGATGGCTCAATTACTGATGGTGTGAAAGTTCTCTGGTGTTCCTTCTTCTTCTCCTTTGAAATTGATACCATGCTCTTTTTAATTGTCACATTTTCCCCAAGAGTGCAGACATAAAATTCTACCTCCCCTTTGGTTTCCAGAGAGGACTTCATGTCCAAAGCTTCCTTTTCATTCATTGCCTAAAAAAGGGGGGAAATCATACCTAGAACAGGCACAAATAGTTTTATGATGTTTATGTCCACTGAGAAATTTCAGCTTTACCTCCAAAGCTTCAACCACTTTTTTTTGGTTACCCTTGAAAGAAAGCCCCAGCTCTTTCTTCACTGGTGCTATAACCAGTTTCTGAAACCAGAACATTAAAGGTTAGATATAGCAGGAGTCCACCATAAACAGAAGAAATATAAGGACTTAAACTTAGTGCAAAACAAAAATTTGGAAATGAACATAGAATGATGACAGTGAGTGTGATTACCTCCACTTCCTTAGGTTCTGAAAATTTTTCATGGGCCACAAGAGGAACTCCACTTTTGTCCTGTCAGAGAAACAAAAACAATTCCCATGTATTTACTATTTCTAGTTTAAAAAAATTAAAGCAGATAAATTCTTAGCACTTCCTTGCTGTACTTGTTCTGTCACTTGATAGCATAAGCAGATACAGTTTCATATATGATGCATGCCGAGTTAAAGATGACAATAGCACATAATAGTGACATGATCAGGGCTAAAATGAACTCACCCTCGGAATTCTTCCCTAGCAGGATTATAAGATAAAGACATGAATGAGAGAATTCACATCCACCTATGTGCCTGCTGTTACGCACTGCAGCTGTCAAATTTAGACATGCATATAGAAAAGAGATTCTCACCGTGTGAGCGCGCAAGTCATATGCAGATCTATCTGCAATACCAACACATTCAACCCAACCATATGAAGACTCAATCTCAGCATCCCAACAGTCTGCAGCATAGTGGGCCATTTCATTTGCAAGATGTTGCCGGAATCGCAATCGGTCTTTGTCTATACCAAGACAAGTTAGAAAAAGATACACTCTCCCAATGAAATAGCCAAGAGTTTCATTGTTGACAATTCCCTAGATGGAACACATGATAGCATCATGACAAAGAGGGTAATGCAGAAGACAGAATGATAATTGAAAATTATCACCATATTAACCTTAGAAACAGCTTCACCAAGGCGAATTTTCTTTGCAGATTGGCCAGAGACTTGTTGTTCTCTTGGGAACATAAAAAATTCAAGATCTGCAACTTCAGAGTATTTTGGGTGAGATTTGTCCTCAGGATCAACAAAGTGCTCAATCTCTGCTAATGTGAATTCACGAACTCTTAAAAGACCTTGGCGGGGAGAAATCTAGAAGTGAGAGAGACCATATAATCAGATCTGTGAGGGAAAAAACATCATAACAGCCAAGAGAGCATGCAAAACCATAAGATGACTTTCAACATCATCAATATCAGTGGAACAAACAATTGCGACAAACACAAGGCTATATTATGAAATATTTTAGCTAAAAACAGAATAACTATTGGGATTTAAAAAAATCACTGCAAAAATAACTCGTGTGTGCATTCTCTAAGACTAAGAAAAGAATTAAAACCTCATTTCTGAAAGCCTGGCCAATTTGAGCAGCAGCAAAGGGTAGCTTGTTCCCATTGTAATAATACAAGTCCTTAAAGTTAACAAATATGCCCTGAGCTGTTTCAGGGCGCATATACCTTTAACATAAAAAAAAATGGGAGATTGTTTCAGTACCTAGGTGGAGAAATACAATGTTGCATATATACTGAAATGCTGCAAACTCAAAACACAGATTCAGTAAATCATTGTTATAGAAATTACATAAAAGAAATCAAATTTATTGTAAAACACTCACCCAGGGCTCAAACCAGAAGGACCAATTGATGTTTGAAACATCAGGTTGAAGGGATAAGGATCAGAAAGTGGATTTTTTGTGTCTGGAGCTGTAATACCATACTCCTTGATTTTCGCACCTAGCTCTTCAGCAGAGAGATCATCCAGGACAGCAAGTACATGTTTCAATTCTGCAGCCTTCTCTGCACTTATGCTAAGATCTTTCTGAATCTTCTCGTTACAGAAGTCCTTAAGCAAGTGGTCCGCCCGATAGCAAGTCCCAGTTTTCTCATCCTTAACCATAAGGTCCGTGAATTTATCCACATGACCAGATGCTTTGAGAACAACCTCAGGCGTCACACATGGGCAGTCAACCTCCAACATATTCTCCTCAAGAACAAAATGCTGCCAAAACATCAATAAATTTCCTAATTAGTACACAAATATGCAACAGGACTGCCAAATATTCTAGTTCCTTAGACCTTTCAATCCAGTTGGGTAGTTTTTTCATTGCTTGAAAAAGTAAAGTATAAATCAATTAAAAATTTTGACCTTCTGAATGTAATTAATTGCATTGCAATTCTTTGCTATAATTTAAATTCAACTAAAACAGCGAGAGAGTGGTCAATCATCTTTACCTGGCGCCAAAAGGCAAGAACATTGGACTTGACGGCGCAACCAGGAGGCCCATAATCATAAAGCCCGGCAACACCACGATAAATCTTAAAAGAAGGGATAAAAAACAACCTCCGTTCAAGTGTATTAACTACAGCTTGACGGAATGCTTCCTTGTTAACAGAACTATCAGGATTACCACTAACGGCAGCTTGAAGTTGTTTCTCAATCGAAGACTTCTCTAATTTCAAGGCGTTCAGTTTTTCAATTGCCTCATCGACATCAGCCTTTACAGCATTAGAGGCTTTGAGTTCACGGACAGCGTTTCCTTGAGATTCGATTGAGGATTGTTTCTCGACGAGAGCGCGACGGAGGGAATACTCGGAGGAGGCCATGGCTGCTGTAGGTTTGTGGTGGGTTAGGTTTGAGGATGGGGATTTTTTGGGGCGTGGGCGATGAGAGAGAGTAAATGGTGGCCAGTGGAAGTTGATGAGGAAACCAGGGATATGAGAATGCGCACACGAGATAGCGAGAGACCGAGAGTGAGATTCTTGTTTTAGTGCGTTTTTTTTTTTTTTGGTCACTGGTTTTTTTTTTTAACACAATTTTCTCACTAGGGTTTACACTTTACAGGGATATTTTATTGGTCAGCAGTGGTTTCCTAAAGCGGGGTGTTTGGTATGCTGGTTGATGCAAACCCATTTCGATTTTGTTAATGGACTGAGTGCAATTTTACACGTGGTTGGACTTTAATGGTGTGTGTTCTCCAAAGCCCGGACCAGACGAACTAGTGTTTCAGGTAAAAGGAAACCTCGAAGGCCTGACTGAACGAACCGAAAAGGTTCCAATGGATGTGAAATTTAATCAACTCTCAAAACATAACATTTGTTACCTAAACACTGTTTTAATTTTTATACGAAAACTACCAAGAAATTTATATTAAAAATCTATATCAACTAGATTTTTTAAGTGAGGATTAGTTAAATTAATTCAAGTTAAAAAAATTAATGTTTTACTTTTAGCTTCAGTTTTTTTTGTTAGGTGTTTTTTTAAAATTTATTTTTTTATTATAATTTTATATTGAATATACAGATTAAATAAATTAATCCAGGTTAGCTTTCTTTTTTTCTTTTCTTTGACATTGCTTTTAATTTTTTGGGTTATCATTCTTTTTTTTAATTTTATTATCTAGCATTAAATTTTAAAATCTTAAACTTTATATTTTTTAAAAAAATATATATAAAAATTTATTTTAACCTGGTATCTCAATTTATATACAAATAATATTAACCTAAATTTACTCACTTTATCATTATTTAAAAATTCAGCTTGTGACGTGCCACCTCTTATCTAAGTAATAATTATCTTAGAAAACTCCATGAAAAATATAACACTAGCCTGTCATACATTATAAACTTCTTGGAGTATCTATGAAAATGTGGTTGTAGTTATTTTTTAAAATATTTTTTATT